>JACJUY010002819.1:49292-97788 GCA_014220935.1 Platorchestia sp. MABIK | reverse complement strand
GGCGAAGTGAGGGCAGGGAAGTGGAGGCGAAGTGAGGGCAGGGAAGTGGAGGCGAAGTGAGGGCAGGGAAGTGGAGGCGAAGTGAGGGCAGGGAAATGAAGTAAAAATGGGAACATATTACTGAGTAAAAATTGAACGTAGCGAAGTTAGGAAGAAGAGAACAGAAAGTAAACAAGCAGGTGTAGTGTTAAAAAAAACGAGGGTAAAACACGCCGGAACTTGCATAAACCCGAGCATCCAATGCCTAGGCATTTAGCCCTCGTCCCGCTGCTCGGACACGGGATGCACGAGGGAGGCACAAGCAATCTTGATCATTGAGCCAGATCGCAGTGGCTGAGCCTACATTACAGTAGCCACGCACGATGACCGTAAGCTCAGAGCCCCGGCCTGATGACGTGAGGCGCAGCGCTCATTTTCTCACGCAGCACCACGGTGAAGGTACTCAATGTTGCTCTTGCAAAGTTAGATGCAAGACAAGGAACCATTAAGTGGCAACGATGATTTATTACTGGAAGTATCTCAGAAGCGAGCTTTAGAGTTCATCACCCTCGACATCGACTTGAAGATGTTCTTGTTAACCGAGGATGAGTCTTAACATAGCAGGCCATCTGCGTAGAGCGGTCATGTGAGCTAATGCGAGGCGGCGTCTGTAGTTTGCCTTCACTATTTCCCAATTAGCAGAATGTGACGGCCCCAGCGACTATTTGTCAGGGCTGTGATGGCGGCAGGAGGGTACAGAGCGGCTCTGTGGCAGCACTGAGCCGAGCCTGTGCCGCGCCCTGCAAGCAGCACAGCAGCCGCACACACACATACCACCTCACGCTCGAGGTTTTATAATCACAACGCTAAACAAACAAGGAAGTAGAAGACTACATCGTAGCTATAATATATTCATAGCTTAAGTATTTCTTTGGTGAGCAACGATCCGTTCAAAAGAAGAAGGACGTTTCAGTACAAGCGAGTTGACAGTTGACACATCTGTCATACGTTTCAATCCTAAGGGTCTTGTTACTCATCACCAGGACGCAATGATAGTTAACCCAGTCGGGCTCTGTATCTATTCCACGAAACAAGGACTGAATAGGAAATGGTTGCTAATTTTTTCCCAATGGAAAGAAACACCAGGTCCTCAAAACTGGGCTTGAATTCACGACCTTACACAGAGAAGGCGAGACAGTGACCACTACTCCTCATACCAATAACTGTGGATGTCTGTAAGAACGTAACATTTAACGATCTTTCTTTCCAGTTCGTGCACGTAACATTTATAAAAAAATGCAGAAACAATCCTAACTCAACTGTCGTCCCTACGAACGTTCCTTTTCAAATACTCGGAAATATCAGATATGCTCACTCTCATTTCGGCCTTTGGCCCCATTCATTATGACCAAACATCCAGGCAGAAACAAAATGAAATTCTAACAATGTCATCAAATCACGATGATATAACGACTCAAACACCTCTATGTGTGTTGCTTCGTAACTTGATCCTTAACTTAAACACATACACGAGTCCACGCAGTTTACGTCTCGTAAAATGGGGCTGTAGCCTGGGCGTACGAAAAGGTATGACATGAATGATGTTACGTTTTTTCCCTTCGGATTTTTATCTACTGACGAAAACGAGACAAATTGCAATAGAGAGTTAACCTCCTGTACACAGCCAGGTTTTAATCTCACCAATTTTTGAAATCTATTGCATACTATGGCGGGTGGGCAAGGAAGTGAGGTAGAGAAGTTATTCACCAATAACCCAAGAAAATTCACCAAATGTGGAACTCTCCTTTCATCTGTCCCTACAATTGGTATACGTGCAATCGACGTGATCAACACTGGATTTAGGCGTCTAAATTATTGCAGCCAATAAGAGACCCCATACTGACCAGCAAAAGGTCGCTCCGAGTTGAACCTCTCGACAATGATGTTGTCAGTGCTGAGAGCAGCGGGGGACGCGGAGCTGGACGCCTCTTTGTGGTTTCCCCGCAACTCGACGCTCTCATCATACGCCTCGTGAGCGATCGTCCTCCGGGCCCGCTCTAGAGAACCTCGCCCGTCCTGCACACACAAGCCAAGACGCTGCATGAGCATAGAGGTCCTCAACAGCGGTACGTCACCAGTCACACAGCAGGAAGTCTCCATCGTTTTGGCTACGTAAGAAATTCTTTCCTATTTTTACCTGAGTAGAACTCAATACTACGGGGACCTGAAACTTTAATCAATCGAGCTCATCAATTCATTCTACTCAGGACAAGGAACGCGCATCCATGCTTCCATAAAGGAGAAAATCTTTACCAAAATTGAATTTCACAAACCGGACGATGTCGTTTCTGGTCGCCTTTCGAAAAGAGACACATCATTAGATTCGATTATAAAAATTTTAAGCCTTCCAACAACAACAAAGGTTTTTCCCAGCGAGGAAGGAGGAAGGCATTATTTAGCATGAAATTAAGACAAATTAATCTATACACTAGAAACACCAGTCCCATAAAAAATACCTGACACTAGAAGCAGTAAGATTGGAAAAGTTTGTGAAACATGATTAAAGTTGGAAAAAAAGTAACCAATGCAGAATTAGAAGATAGTGTACCTAGAATAGATGATCAGTGTAAACGAACAAATGGAAGAACTATTCTGTTTCATCTTAAGTGGATCTCCTCAACCTTGAGCTCGGGATCTCCTACCTTATTTCTGACAGCACTAATTCCTGTAGATACAATAGCTACATTAGATTAGACGTTGGTTTAAGCCTCCCTAACAGCAACAAAGGCGTTCCGAAGAGAGGAAGGAGAAAGGCACCATTTAGTTTGGAGATAAGTGAACGTAAAAGCTATGCACAAATGCATAAGAAACAGTAAATTGAAAAATATATTTATGAAACTAGATAAAAGTTGAAGAAAAAAGTAGTAGTTGATGAAAAGTAGGACAGCAGTGAGCCGAAAAAAAAACCACTTGACGTAGCAAAAACATTTTATTAAAACAAAAAGACGGCCTATCTAACTTTCAGCTCGGGACCTCACATTTTCCCTCTGGGAATGACAATAGTTGGATTTTTTCCAAGGGTACAGTAGTCCTTAGAGGTGCTGAACAGATGAAATGTCGAGGTTTGAGGCCCACAATGCAATCATTGGCTCACATCACAGACTTCTGACGATTCTGGGGATTCATTGTAAATCTTTTAACATTGGTGTATGGAAACTTCCGTGGATTTTTCATGCGAGATGGGGAGTATCAATAACCTGACATCCTCGAGTCTTGAGCAATAAAGGATTATCAAATAGTTCCTGATCCGCTTCATTGAGCTCTTGTTTCATTTACAGACCGTAGGTTAAATTTATGTTCATCATTGATTCATTTCGTGGCACAGGGAAATCATTTGCTAGTCCATTTGATATTCTTTGCAGCCCTAACCTTCTATTTTGTACAATAACTGACTAATTTTACATTTAACAAAATTGCATATTTTAAATGAAACGGTGCAAGGTATTCTTACAGTGAAAAATAAAGGACTAACTTCAGATCAAGACTTAAGGCATATACCAATAACGTATTACACTAGGAGTTACTCATGCCGTTCAGGATGCCGCTCCTGGAAAATGTCAATTGAAAGGCTTGCTGTTCGTATAAAATGCTGGTGTCACAGCCTGTGTGCCCCGATCTCACCAGCTTAGTAAAGTGATTTGACAAAAATTGGCCCTGATTTGCAGGAAGTGTTTGACAGCATTTATCATTGCATGAGGCATTGAACCATTCTTCTCAGAGTACGGAAAAACAAAAAGAAAAAACATTTAATGTGTTTATAATCTCAACACCTGCTATTCAGGTACTTGTTCCGGATTTTAAATTCATAAAGAAATTATTAGCGTTCAAGTATTTCATCATTACAGAGCAGAGTATTGAGTGAAGGTCCATGGGATCACTGTTGAGATAACGTTTTACTCAACTACAACAAGAAGTGTGACAGACAATATTTATTTTGACATTTTCAGGCGCAACTTGAGGGATCAAATTTGGAAAAATTCCTATTCATAAACGTTCACTGTACACTTTCACGTGCAAAAATATCAGGCAGAATCACTTCTTAAAGGTCAAATTTCAAACAAATTAAATTAGCTTATAAGTTGGTTTCAGCCTCTCCCTAACCCCAACAAAGGTGTTTCATAGAAAGGAAAGAGGAAGGAACCATTTAGTGTGAAGTTGAGAGAATGAGGAATCAATGCACAAGATGTGTTTCCACACGAGACTCCTTGAGCACACATAAACAGTAAGTTGAGAAGGTAACATTTGAAACAACACGATTTAAGTTGAAGAAGAAAGTAATAGGCGCTGAACAACAGGACAGCAGTGAGCCACAAAAGATGGTCCTCAATAGAAACAAAAAACGTATTGAGTGTCAACAAAAGAGAAGGCCTACCTAACTCTTAGATCGAGACTCCACATTATCTTCTAGGAGAGCAAATTCTCATAGACACGATAGTTTTGTTCCCAGAAATGATTAGAGTATACATGAAGAGGCGTTGTTGCTCCGGAAAATTCAATTACCCAAAATAGGTTTAGACTCAAGGATGTCTGATACTTGATTACTCGTACTAAAATTATAAACTGTCACTTCAAGAATTGCCAGCACGTATTATCACACTTCAATATTACCTGTTTCAAATATAATAGTCAAAATTAAAAACATAAAATGTGTTGAGTGAACAGTCTAAATTATTATACTGCTGGAATATGCTCGCTACATACACCGTCCTCGGTTAGTATTAAAAGAATTAATACAATTTCATGACAACATATTCCCTGTTTTCTTTGTAATGAATGCAATTCTGTGAGCAATCGGAAACTAATAATTAATGATTTTGACGCAAACGAAAACTCGACAATGAGTAATGTGATGACCTCATGTAGCGACGCCAGGCAGTCAGTCTCACAGGCCCTTCCTCATAGAGGTTCGTGACTCACCTCACAGGTGAAGCCACTATTTTAGTTTGGGACTCCGTAGCCACGACATAGGTGATCTCACTGCAGTTAAAATACTGGGCCATTTAGTAAGGAATGCCAAAAACAGGGAATCAATGCACAAGGTGCGTTCCCTCACACTACACCCTCGACATAGAGACAACAAGTTAGGAAAGAAGTAGAAATGACAAAGAAGAGGTGGTGAAGAAAGCATGAAAATGGAAAAAAATCAAGTGGGCACGAAAGATAGTAGTCCCAAAGGCCTATCTGCAGCTGACACACCCTAACAGTATCTCCTCTGGGAAAAAGTGAACCCAAGAAGCACAGTTGAGACACTCCATTTTCGATGGTAAGCTAACACAGAAACTGTAGCTGTGGTAACTAATGTTCTCACAGAAAAATAGGAGTTTTTCAACCCATTTTTGACACTGATTCATATGTACGATGTAGCTGGTAGCTAAAACGTCAAACAAAAATCGATTCGAGTAAAACCTCACAAGCCTACAGAATACTTGAGCAATGATAGATGCTATTTGCATGCGTGACAAATATGAATGGGCTACAGCTTGAAATGACCAAGCTACAGGCATAAGAGAAAAATAAGTGGCTTAGTCCGACGTGAACATTAACGACTGCAGTAGCAACAACTGCACAAAGAATTTAAACACAGCACTTTATCGTTATGGAACTCGGAAAATGGCATGGTTTTAGAATGGCTACGTGTCTTTCATTCATCACGATAAAAAACACGATAAGTGTGAAATGGGCACATTTAAGAGAAAACGAATTACCGAACATAACAAGAGCTCTCTCGCACTAAACTGGCGATCCACCGAGATGGATGATAACAAACAAGATAAAGCAAGCTACGCAGTACGAGAACGAATTCGAAAGAATGGCATCAGTTAACACATGGATAAAGATCTCACCATGACGCATTCAATACTGTCTCACGACACGAAACAATCATGGTGTACAGGTAGCGCGACCACTTCTACACTGCACACTCGCGTGACTCACACTAACATCGTCATACGAAAAACGCCTAACTGGCAACGTTTGTTATCGTCACACATATTTTCCGATACAGACTTCGAAGAAATGACTATTCTTATCTGATAAAATGAAGACACATTTATGTCGATGTATTTATATTTTCGTTACAATACATAAGAGCGAGATAAAGAGTAACTTTAACTCGACTAGTGCAACAATCACAAGACACGAATGAAACAGGAAGAAATTAATGGCTTTTATCGTCCGAGTTGACGTCGCGTAACTACAGCAGCAATCTTTCTTTGTGTATTTAGAAGGTCAGCGAAAATTAGTCAATCATATGCACCACTTCAGAGAAGACGGTTATGAGAGCACTGGCGTAAAGCAACAAACTTTTCCACCATTATCATAAAACTTTCACCCAATCCGTGAATTCACCCAATCTCCAGCAAATGATGAGAAGGCTGGTATATCTTGATCTTAATTGGCACATTTCTTACAAGCACTATGAGCCAAACGCCTAAAATCCACAACGCATTAAAACTTGTATCAAAAACGCAAAGAATCATCAACTAACTTCTAGCTCCATTAATATAACATTGATAGAACCGTGAGCTCTACTATCAGCATAAGCGCTCACATTCATTATAGGCACGATCTGGAAGTTGTAGGATCAGTTCGTGCCTAAGCAAAAGCTTTAAGGGTGTTTTTCATGATAATCATAAAATTGAATCACTAACTGATTCACAGAAGAATTAATAGCTTGTGTACGCGAGGCAATGAAAGCAAAAGAATAAAATCGAGCGAATGAGACAGAGTTCACACACGAAGTGATAATGAGCTCGCTAATCATGGTTGAGGAAATGCTCAACATACGCACACACCAAGGACACAAAATTTGATGCTTTCAGCCATAATATTCAGGGTTACGATATTGTAACTCGTCCAGATCACAACAATTGAACAATGAAATTAGAGTTAAGCGTTTGAGTTTCTTACTGGTAAATCAACACGTTATCCAAGATTTGTCTCTCAGGAGCGCGCATCATCCTCTTACGTTCAAAGAAAAACTCGCGTATCCCTCAGACCGAATAACAGACCTAGAATTATTCCTATGAATGGGGTGTTACCACCGGAGGCGCAGCATCGGCGTTGTATCTGTGATTGGGTTAGCGAGTTCATAAGAAATTAAAGCCACAGTTCGAAAAAAGTTGCCCACGCAGTTTACGTTTCATCAGCGATGATCATTCCAACGTTGATGACCTATCACTACTCTACGGGTCTTATGTTACACTTTCTGGGCTAATTACCTCATGACAAAACATTAATGTAACCAATTTGTTCTGGGCCCTCGCACTTGAGAAAATTGGAAATACTATACGAACGTCAAAACAAAGGGTCACAATACCATGAACATCAAACCAAAGGGCCACAATTCCGAACGATTCATTTTACAAGTGAGATTCATTCTCGGTTTTTCAATGTTCCACGCGTTATTGTTTAACGTACAAGATTTTTTCCGTTTTAACCATTTTCTTTGAAGATTTTTTTCTTTTCATCACACTAAGAGATCGAGTCAAGGATTTGTCTCCCTTTCCACAGCCCTCCACACGTAGTAAATCGTGGTGTTCAAATACGGCAAGTTTGGATTCCACACATAGAGTGTTCATCTTCCGACTTTCATAATTTGGTTGCTAGTTGGCGATGAGAGGAGGTGAAAGATAACATTTGTTGTCGCATTAGTTCAAGACTCCATAGCTCCAACACAGGCGATCTCAAGAGAGCGAAGAGAAAAGACATTTTAGTTTGGACTGTAAAAAATTGGAAATCTATGGGCAACGCGTGTTCCCACACGATACCCTGCGCAGAAAAATAGCAAATAAGAAGGGAAGAAAAAAATGCTAGATCTTAAAGAAGAAAATGAGCACGGAATATGCAAATCCCAAAGGCCAATTTATAACTAAAGTAACTCAACAGCTAGTATCACTTCTGAGGTGCAAGTATAATATAATAAAATTGTGAGCATAGGATAACAAACCTAACTGATATAAACCTATTGCGTACCCTGTGTCTCACGAGGGGGAAGAAGATGAATCTTTAGAAATACAATACATATAATATTGCGTAGCGTATCCCCACAATCTAGGACACAATGACGTTTTCCAGTACCTCAGTGCATCCAGCCCCATTAATTCTACGGCCATGAACACCACGACAAGAGCGGAGAGGCATCACACTATCTTCGATACCCAAATCCGAAAACCATAGCATGCAGTCACTGGAAATTTGGTGTGCGTCACTTTGGGTACATCAGACAGATGAGCACAAGTCAAATCTTCTATTAGTATTTTGATCGAAGTGATTGTGTACAAACGATCATGTAACAATTAAAAAGTTGCCTACAAGTTAATCTTAATTTCCATGCATAACTTTGATTTTTGAGTTAACATGTTTTTCATAGGGTTTTACAGGGCTAAGTTACATTAATTAGTTTAAGAAACCCTAGCCACAAAACACGCGATCTCCAGAGAACGAAGAGAAGGGACCATTTAGTGTGGAGTGTTGAAAAGAAAAAGAGGAATCTCTCCGCAAGGCGTGTTCCCTCACAGGATGCCCTGTACATTGAAACAAGAACTTAGGAAAGAGATAGTGAAGAAGGCACGAAAAGTAGAGGAAGCAAAGTGTCAACGAAAGATATAAGCTTCAAAGGCGTACCTATAGTCGAGGTAACCGAACAGAGTCCCCCTGGGGGCACACGTCCTCAGAGCACATGACACAAACGTAACTATGCTATTGCCAGAGAGGGCAATAGGATAGCGTTCGGTGTGGTTGTTGCTCAAGTATGTCTGGGCCACGTGCGTCTGAGCGTAGCCAAATAACTGGCGGGTCCGTTGCCAAGGTAGCCTAAGTGTTAGAGTTAGGCACGTTTGACGAGGCACCGTACCGTATACCGCACACAAGTAAAGAGAAAAGTCCATCATTCGTTAAGTTATAATGCGGACGAAAGTGTGAGCGGACGAAAGTGTGAAATGATCGTGACAGTCACTAATGGTGATTGTGACGAGAAAATTCCCTCCAGTGTACAGTAAGAACGGTATTAAATTTCCTTAGAGAAAATACAGAGCCTGTTTTTATCGATTTCGAAGCCGTGAAGCTGCTGTAAAAGCCAACGGTTTTTCCACACGTATTAGTTATGGTAATATGTTTTTCAAGTGTTTCCAAATTTTTGTTCAACCCTTGTACTCCAGTCATTGAAAAACACCAACAAGATCGATAATTTCGCGTCTCTCATGGATATGTTTTATGTTTCTGACCCCGAATACCTCTTACACACAAGCAAAATTAAAGCAAACAGTAAATAACAATTAACTCTGTTTACGACAACATCGATAAAAAATACCTTGTCATTTTGATAATCCTGCTAAAACTTTTCAAACAATTTTTCAGGTAATCATAAGGCAGAAAGATTAAGTACTGTAGTTTGTCATACAGTCCTGAGGCAGGTCGAGCGAACTATTCATCATGAACAAACCTACCTAATGGCATGCGACAGCACCTCTCCTGGGTGGCAATAAATGTTGTAATCTGTTTGCCAAGTACACGCATCCCTATCTACAGCTCATGATAACGAATGTAATGAAAATTTCAGAGCACGGCAATGATAGAGAAAGCTAAGCTTATTAAATATATCTCATTTTGTGGATTTCTTTTTACCTTCCACAATCCACATTAACACAAGCCTAGAATTTAGGCGACACTTCAATGTGACAAAACTATGATTCCCACATTTGGAACGCAGCCAACACTACTCAATACTCACGACGCAAGCTCTCGTAGATCAAAGCTTAAACCGAACAGCGTACCGACAGATTGGTTTAAAATAATCATAAACTCACGAGTTGAAATACGAAAGAAATAGCTGATCATGATTTTTACTAAGACTTCCAATCTTAGAAATTTTACATGACTGTCTATAAAAGCGCCGTTTCGATATAACTGACATCATCTTTGGGTTGAAAATACACAGAAAAAAATATTTTAGTCACATTTACACATATATTTGTAAATCCAACACTCAGGACATAAAGCGTCATGAAAATCACAGTTCAAGATGACCAGATAAGCTAAATTTGTACGACAGATATGTGTGTCACACCACCGATGACTTAGATAACAGCATTGCACACCGGCTATTTGTTCATGGCGCAAGAGATATGGGCGAAATGGACGAATGAGCCCACGTTCCAAACTTCTAAGCTGCAGTCCTATTCAATAACTTCAAAACAAAACATAATTTTCGTTGAGGGTAGGTTATAGTTCATGGATACGTAATGCTTCTTTGATTTGAATATGCTCTTTCTTTATGTTTTTTCATTTTATTGTATTTATCGAAACCATGATCAGCACGGAAATGATTAAAAATAGAACTTTGATATTTGTGCGTAGCTAATATTTGTTCCATAATCATCCTAGTCATGCCGATGTAACAGTTATACGAGACATAAATTCCCTTCTGTCACACTTGAACAGATGTATTACACTGGCATTGACCTTGGACCTGGAAATATTATTTTTTATCAACAGGCCACAGATATAATACGATTTTAATGATACACACAAACTTTAACTGCCATATTCGTATCTATCGGTTTAACAAAAGTTTGGATAATATTTTTAAAAACTCGTTCATCGTTTTTGTAATTCTCATGCTTTTGGCTTTCATAAAATATACTAAAATAACGCGTGACGAATCGAAGTTTATTGTAGCTGCTCACGATTCGGTCAAAAAAATTACCAATAGGATTTTCAATCAGCCAAAATAACCCTCGACTCGATACTCGTCAGAGCAATATATTTTCCGAAAATCAAATTCATGAAAATTACAAAATTGATGAACGAGTCCTTAAGACTAGTGTCAAAACTTTTGTTAAACCGTTGAATCCAGACATGGCATTTAAAGGTGTGCATTATAAAAATTGGAAAATCAGTACCTCTTAGTAAGAAATAATTTCAGAACCAGGGTCAACAATTTAGACAAAGCCAGTGTGATATATAAGTTCAAGCGTGTCAGAAAAGAATTTAAGCCTCGAGTTAACTGTCACACTGCAATGAATGGGATGACCTTAAAACGAAAATTAACTACAGACAAAGTTCAAGTTTCTATTTATGATAATTTTCGTATTGACCGTACTTGTAAGCCTTTGAATTAAGACCTTTCTGGAAGCACCAGTATTTTTATATGTTGTTTAGGAAGAGCATATTCAAATAATAGAGGCATTATATAACCATAAACGTGAAGCTTCTCATGACCAAAGTGCAAATTGTTTTTTCTAAAATTTTTCAATAAAACTGCAGCTTAGAAGCTTGAAACGTTCGCTCGATCGTCCATTTAGGTCATATCTCTTGTGCCACAACATATGGACCGTGTGATTTGTTGTTACCTAGTGGTCTGTGTTTTCACATACTTGTCGTACAAAATGCTTATTTCATCATCTAGAAATGTCATTTTCAACATTTTCATGGTTTTTCACGTAGATAAAGTATAAGATTTACATTTTTGTAAATGCAACTAAAATTTTTTAGACATTTTTTATGCCTCACACGACGTGAGTGATGATATACCAACAGTACTATAGAATTTTGAAGACCGAGTGTCTTAAAAAAAGATAATGAACTAATCCCTTCGCACTTTACCACGTGAAGAACGAATAATTCTGTGGGGTTCAAGGATTGAAAAACAAATAAATACCGAACTCAACGATGACTTCGGTCAAGGCTATTTAATTCTCGTTATTGTGATGTCACCCAAGTTGTTTTTTACAGTTATGAGTCGCTATCTCAACTGAGCCGCAATGTAGAAGAACTCCTTTCTTCCTGTTTCATTCTCCTTTCCTTTAGCCTTTTTCTTCTTTTCATTTCTCTGCTTCGCTTACTTCAAAAAGAATAAAGCATCACGCCCCGATCTGTCGGTCTACTTAAGCAACGAAGGTTTCGCACATTCAGTTGCAATACTCCTCACATGCCAACAACAATCAAAGTAGTACACAGGTGTCACAATTAACATCATTATTACAGGAGGTGCAACAGATGTAGTTTCGCTAAACATTCATAAATAACAAAAGCATCATCTACTCACCCTGACCATTATTTCATCATCACTCCATCCCTATGAAAATAGGCACATAAGAAAGGTCTTGGTATGAACCACAGTGGTATGAACAGCCAGTTTTGACGGGGTTGTAGATTACAATTTTGTAAGAGGTAGGCATCTAGAACTCCAAAATGGGGTTCCTGCTACCGTGAGCGTGTTACCTAGGCTGAAACATCCTCTACCCAGGGCTTTTATACTTTCCTATTTGGCTTTTATACTTTTCAGCAGTGTACTCGTATATTCACTGATTTATGTCTCATTGAACTTAAGAGTAACTCGTGGGTCAAAATTCCAAAGAAACTTTCATTACATCTGGATGGCATCCACTCAGTTTCATTCAACTTCACTAATTATCGAACACACTTCCTTCTGTCACGCATTCCAGTGTTTTGTGGATAGGTTCCCCATCAGATAACACGCACTGATGCTTCCTCCAGTCATTGGTCGAAGTAATCTGTCTCTAGTGTGCTGCAGCGCAGCACACTCCTCCCAAACGTTCTTCATCACCAGGACTGTTACACCTCGCCATCCATATACGGTTGGGTCACTGTCCAAGGACTTCCATGTCTATGGGGAAACTAAGGGTTAATCCCGTGTGGTTCAGTTGCACCATGTTGATGACCCACTTTTCATGGTGTTTGAACTTACATACACTCATCTTCCATCTATCGATACATATTTTGACTTCTCTGAGGTTTCTTCGCGTCTCTAGCCATTCCAGATTTTACATCTCGGAGGTTCTTTCTTATAACAGGGAACCAATCTCTGTGCGGAATTAGGACAAATCCAGCTGGTCTCGGTGCTGCTGCCGTTGCAGCTTGGTCTGCGCGCTCGTTTCCAGCTACACCCACTTGCACTGTCATCCATTATAATTGCATGTATCTCTAGCATTATATTCGTTAACAAAATGTTTTCGGAGTAGCAGTCGATTGCATATATGAAGCTCATGGATTAACTGTAGTCAACAAAAAAACGGGATTGTGTTTCTTTCATATGTACATAGAGCAAGCTTGATAGCGTGTAGATTCACTGTCATGAAACTCGGCATGGCCGGTAGAGAGATCATTTAGCTAATGTAACCCATCACGGTCGCAGCTCTACCCTGTCCAAGACAGGATCCATGAGTATGAATGATTTTGCAATTCAAGGTTTAAATTATTCATGAAGTTGTATACTGGGTTAGGAAAGTGACATTTGAGCTTGAAGTAATATTTAAGAAGCAAGTCTTTTTTCCTCGGTCTGAACTTAGCTCGTTACAGATGACGTGTAAAATCACTATTGGCTTTGTTTCGAAAGCTCCTGCGCTCACATGCATTGCATCGTTCGTAACAATATCGAGCCCTTTCAAAGCAGTTGCGCTCGCAAAGCCATGGACTACACAGCCGAAGTCAATCTCAGAGCAGATAAAAGAACGATGTCTGATCAGAATCTCCCGATCTGCACTCCAAGTATAGAAGGACACTAATCTCATTAAATTAAAGTCTTGATGTACTCAGTCATTGTTTGTGGATGAAGATAATCAAATTAAGTATCTTGTCCCAGAGAAGAACAAGGAATTTGATTCTGTCCACCATTAGTATATTTTAATATTTTATTTTTATTGTTAGAACCCTACTGCTCTGGGTTTTCGTTGGTGAGAATCTAAAGCCGTTGTGTTTTGCCCAATGAATGCCTCAGTTTATTCACTATAAAGTTTTTTGGGCTTGATAACCATCGTGATCAGCAAATTGATTTCTTCC
The DNA here is from genome assembly GCA_014220935.1 of Platorchestia sp. MABIK. NCBI lineage: Eukaryota > Metazoa > Arthropoda > Malacostraca > Amphipoda > Talitridae > Platorchestia > Platorchestia sp. MABIK. The sequence goes on along the minus strand of JACJUY010002819.1, from coordinate 83,949 downwards.
ACGAACAAGAAGCTTAACATTTCCGAGGAAATTTCTTTTGAGGGAATATAAATTACGGAAATTAACCCTTGAAGTGCTACCCTGTGGCGTTCAGATGCCAGTTATGTAGAAGATATTTCACCTTCAGCTATCATACGAAATGATTGACTCTCAAGAATTCCTCAACGGACTTCGGCAACCTTTCTCGCAGACTGGCAGATGCAAGATCTCTCATCATACTGAAGCTCTACATACCGTCATTGGCCTTTTCTGAACCAAAAAATACTTTCACGACAATTTGATTATCGAGAACGATTTCCTTTTATGTGTATCGAATCAAAGGACAGGCCTATGGGTGCTCAACGTTTCCGGAAACCGAACTGAACAAGGTATTTTAATAATCTCTTCATCATTTATTCATGTTTTACACAGACATCTCATCAATGAAATCAGTCGGTATTCTTTTGGAGTTGCTGTGATCTTTGGCAGGCTTTAGGACAGTGGTAGTGATGGCTTTTTCCCAGGGTTGATACCAAGGTTGAGGAGTCGGGAGTCGCATGTTTTAGGGTGGAGTCGGAGTCGTTCATTCAAATATGTGGTGGAGTCGTAGTCGTTCATTCGATTATGTGGAGAAGTCGGAGTCGTTCATTCGATTATGTGGTGAAGTCGAGGTCGGAGTCGCTATTTTTGGTGCCTCAGACTCTAATTTTTGCTAAAATCTATTAATAATTGTTTAAAACCGAATGTTAACGAAACAGAGTTGAAATAGTTAAAAAGCTAAAAAATCTGCGATTTTGATTATTTTGTTCGAAGTATGAAACACCAAATCTAAACCAATTACCTAATAGTCATTGATATCTAGTTACCGGGGTTTCGTATACATACATATGATACATACGAGTTCGAAAATAATTTTCATACAGAAGTGATACGGCATATTTTACATAACAGTGAAAAAGCAGGAATTCATGGCAAGCATCGCAAATACATTTTTTAATTTTTGTCTCGTTAATTTCCCCAACAATATACAGTAGCGACAATAATGGTTCGGACAACTAACAACTCGACCAACTATCATCAATAACTTCAATACTAGAAGCTGTAATGAGCTCGATTTTTAAAAGTTGAAGAATTGGTAGTTGACGTAAGGGCAGTAAGCAGAAAGGCAGTAAGCCGAAAAAAGATGGCTACCTCAAAACCAAAATCTGTTTATCAAAATGAACATCAACGTAACCTTCAGCTCGAGATCTCACACCTTCACCGGTGACGCTTATTCCCACACATACAATGCATAGTTGCACCCCTAAGAAGAGAGAATTTGAACAACCTTATTATGAGAATTATGCGATTTCCACTGCCGGCGCGCAAACAACACTACCAGTACTCACAACACAAGCCCACGTCGATCAGGCATAAGTCGACCAGCGTGACGACGAACGCTTCGTTCATCACCAATTTTACTAATTATGAATCTTTAAATATGCTGCTTCTAAGAAAGGAAGTATCATTAAACTCTGCGCCGCATCATATACAAGCACAAGCAATTTTCGAAGCAAAACCTGATCGAAGAAAGCCAACATTTCACGTTCACGAAGACTTGCTATTCTTCAGGAGATGCATGATGTCACAGGCAAACTGAATTTCTACGCAAATTATCTTGGCATGTTCGCACTTCAGCTGAAATAATATTATGGAATTATTAAACCGCTACTACTATTTGCACTACATTGAGGTTAAAGTAGAGCCACAACAGACAATATGTGTTCATCAATTACCCAGAGTGGGAAGGAAGTTCAGCACGGAACATGTTGGAGCGGCGCACCACTCAACACAGACAGCTCGCGAGGCACTGGCGAGTGAGGGTACCCGACTGCCCGCGCCGCAACTCAGCCGCAAGGCTCGCAGCTCGAGCCATCGCAAGCGCGCTTGCAGACTGGCCTTTTCCTGGCTAAAAGAATCACATTTGGCCATCTCATTCAAATGAAATATGATTATAAAGACAATACAGCATCTGACAATACACCACGGTTGCCAGATTAATGATCTTATGAGCTAAATTATATTTGAAAAACGGTGACACTTGAAAACTTCATCCATGAAAGCCAATTAGCACTCTGGCTACAAGAGGCCGCATAAACGACAGCTTTTAGCGGCAGCTCCATTTTAGCAAGAGTTTCATTTTGCTGTGCACTAGACAATAGCAATTCATTGCCGTAAACTTTCAACAGCGCCACCCACCCGGGAGCAGAACCTACCATCAGCTGCCAATTACTGTAATGGAGAATCACATGAGAAGTCAGCATGCTACTCTCAGCTACCATCAATACCCTTAGCCTGTTAACTTTTCTATTTTCATTTTTCCTCCAGCCGTCTCTTTACTTGCCGCATAGCTTCTTCCGCTGCTATGTACCCTCAACTGTCACATTCGCATGTTCAATACCAGCACACAACCGAACTAACGCACAATTCGCTTCCCTCACTACGCACCGAACGAAGTACAACCCGATTTAGGATTAGCAGAAACAGCACCCGACACCTTTAGCTGCATGCGTACGTGACTGACGGCACTGAGTTGAAGGAAGCCGCCAATGTGTGAAACCACCATTTCACCCCGAAATGCGGGTGGAAATTAAAAAGCACTTGTTCAGTCAAATGGATATAATATTCTGTTTTTATGTTTACATATTCGTCATTCTTCCAACATGGTTTTTATCATTCTGCTGAGCACGAACCGCTACCTCGAATCTGTCGTTCAAGCTTATAGTTTTTGCACAATTGCTAACTAATGAAAACAAAAAATTTGCCATTTCTGATACTCTAGCACTGGATGAAACTGGAACTGTAGCTTATGTAGTCAGAAAGAGTAAAATATCAGAGAAACTAAATAATTTCTGAGCTGAGCTAGGACGATAGCCTCTGCTTTACCAGAAGAGCACATAAAGTACAAAAAAAGTGTTCTAGCTTCAGCTAAATCAATAACATTTCATTGAAATAATAATTGCAAGTTCAACATCTAGTTTTTTTTGTAAATATCATTCCCCAAATACCCCCGATGCCCTCGAGTTTTCACTGAACAAAACTATCATGCCGACTTGACGATTTACTTCACTGCGTAACGAGGAGCTCAGAAGTTCGCAACAAGACAGCCACAGCGAGCATTGCATGCCAACGTCGCAGCCAGGAGAGGGCGAACAGGACACACCTGCGACCACCACGTAAACAGGATACCCATTATAAGCAGGGGCTCACGTAACAGAATACTTGATCGTGTCCTCTAAGCCTTCTACCCTCAGCCAAAAATACTTGATTAAAATTAGAAAGCAAATGTATTCATTCCATTCATTTTAACGTTAATTTTGAGCTAAAATTACGGTCCCAGTCATTCAATTGGATGTGGACGCTTTGTGATCGTCCTACTCCCCTCTGGGTTGCAAGAAATTATGAAGAGAAATTGTTTCATGCTGAAGCTCGTGTGGAAAATTCTTCCCACATGCTCCTCGTATTGCCTTTGGAGGCAGAGCCAAGCGTCGCTTTCGCCCTGTCATTTGTTGCCGCGGAGCGTGAGCTGAGCAGAAGCATGGTGGGCAGATGATTTTTTAGCACAAAGAAGATTCGTCATTTGACACTTTTACTGGAGCAGTAGCAGTCTGAGCAGCACCTGAAGGGCGCGAGTTATTACCACCTACTTAGTCACGTAACCACGAGGTTATGTGCTACTTCTCCTCGCTTACTGTTCTATTTTTCTGTGTTCAAGTTTGAATGCGTGTGTTGTGAATATCGTTATTTTTAATTTTGAATATTATCTTGGTGTTCAGGCTTTTAGGAATTAATTTTAACTTAATTGAATGGCTAATGGCCAGTAAGCTTATTCGAAGGGAGAACTTAACCAATTAACTCGCTTCTTATGAAGTTAATTAAACCTATTTGCTAACGGTGAACTCCTGAGATTTAGAGGAAACTGTAATGGTTTCTTCTTGAGTTCATCAAGCCTACGTTATATAGCCTTAAGGGCTTATTTCATCTCCCTTCTATTAACTACCTACCTACTATTGACGACTTACCTGATTACGTATTTTCGCCTGAACATCGTTCTACCACTATTTTCATCTTTTTCCTCTTCTTTAACAACCTCTTAAAGTGGCTTACCGACCCACCGAGTGGAAATTAACTTGGGTGAGAGCTCACTATTTGTGATAATGAAATTAGTTTTCTGAAATAATCGATCTTTACTTCGCCACAGCGGCGACCCAAGTTAATTCGTATTGTTTGTTCTCGCTCCCAGTATGTTCTGCTGCTGGTAAAGTTACCGCTACGCACCCTGGGAGGCTGCGGTCTGTCTCTTCACCTGAACGCTGCCTCGAGGTTTCCGTCCAGACTCGTGTGATTCTGGGATTTGCTGACGCTACTGTGGGGTGCATTCTAGCAACAAAATGTCTTATATTCGAGCACAAATTTGAGTTCCTAACTTTCTACGGTGTTTCTTCATTTTACTTAACGAATTATTTTGTTCTTCCAGGAAGCTGACCAGGCCAGTTCCTGCTGCTCCTTCTTAATCGCCTGTACTGCTAACCTACAACTGCGGTTGCAGCAGTTCCTGCTGCTCTTTGTAATGGCGTCTGCCTACATGGCCACAACTGCGGCTGCAGCAGTTGCTGCTTAACAAGTGTATTTTAACCCAACGAGCACCCGTGTCAGCTATGCCATTTTTAAAGTTAAAGCGAAAGCTATTTTAAGAGCGCTCTTTGCGCTGATCTTTAAAACCTCGTTGTATTTGGCCTTCACGGCTCTTTGAAACCTCGTTGTATTTGGCCTTTACGGTTCTTTGAAACCTCGTTGTATTTGACCTTTACGGCTCTTTGAAACCTCGTTGTATTTGGTCTTTACGGCTCTTTGAAACCTCGTTGTATTTAGACTTTACGGCTCTTTAAAACCTCTTTGTATTTGGCCTTTACGGCTCTTCAAAACATCGCTGTATTTGGCCTTTACAGCTCTTTAAAACCTCGTTGTATTTGGCCTTTACGGCTCTTTAAAAAAAATCGTCGTATTTGGATTTTACGGCTATTTTAAAATCGTTCAATAAAAGTGAATGAAAACTTTTTTATTCGGTTTTTAAATACTCCTGCAAGTGTGAATATCTTTCACTCGAACATGAGGACCTAAACTAATTGCAGTAATCTAGCTAAACCTTCCGAAGACAGCAAACCAATGCGAAAGATAATCTATTATAATTATCTTTCTATTAAACTTATTAAAAACTATCTTTAAGAGTAGATTTTTGGTACCTTCGTGAACGTTGAAGCTCCATACAAAGCAAGACGTAAGATTAGTTCCATCAAGTGGCAGAACTATGCAGTAACTATTTATGCGAATCGAATTGCCCCTCATTTGTAAAAAGTGCGCCAACACGTGCGGCGAGTGGGGATTAAGAGAGGGCAAACTAGCTTAGTTGTGCCAGAGTGCCACTGGTGGTACAAGGCAGGGCTGGGCTGCCCAGCGGCATCCAGTACAAGCCCGTAGATACCGTAGAGCTACGAACTGTTTATGCGAGGTGAACGTAAACTCCGCACAGTGATATTTTAGTCACAAAGCGTGACTTGTAATCTTACAAGGCTTCAAAGCGAAGTTTACAGAAAAAAGGTTTTTCGTTTATCTGCCTTTGACGTCTGATTTACATACCGTGAATCAAATCACCAGAACTCCAACCATGCACGAACGGTCACATGCAGCTGCCAAGCGTGGAGCAAGAGCAACAGTTTCTTAGATCGCAAATATCGCGCCATGGACCGTACACACAGAAGGAAGAACAAGCACTTTGAGGGAATTATAACTCCATATAATAAAAGCATATTTAATACAGACCGAAAAGAACGCTTTGTCTCTCTAGACTCGAGAGAAATAACAAATTACTTAGTCGAATAATTAAAGACATAAGATTCGACAATCTAGATGTCTGGAAAAACGAATCCCTCAACACAATGCTTTCTTCAAAAGAGGTACGGGACAATTTCCTCTTTACTCGAAGACGTAAGCGAGATCAGACGATTACTCCAATCACATTTGATCACGTCACCAAGGTGGCTCAAAAAACACAAGTGGATGAAACTGGAACTGTAGCATATGAAGTCAGAAAAAGTAAAATATCAGAGAAACTAAATAATTTCCGAGCTGAGCTAGGACGATAGCCTCTGCTTTACTAGAAGCAGAGTTAATGTTTACCGAGTGTTGAGTTTAATTAATAACCTCTTCCAGATAGACGCGCTTACTTCAATATCATTTTATAATTTGGTCCGATTTAAGACAACTTGAGAAATAATATTGAACATACTTTCGGCGTTTCATTATTAAAATCTTTCATAAATATTTGCCTTCGAACACTGAAGGATTAATGCGCCGCGCATTGTGAATAAACAAAAATAGGTCACAAAATAACTCTTACAAAAAAGATAATTGTAATTTTCTATAAAAGGCATTCCCCGTGTAAAAAAGCCACAAGCGCTAAATCATCACGAATATAAGCCATCAAGCACCAAATCATTACGAATATATGCCATCAAGCACCAAATCATCACAAATACATGCCATTAAGCACCAAATCATCACGAACATATGCCATCAAGCACCAGATCATCACGAATATATGCCATCAAGCACCAGATCATCACGAATATATGCCATCAAGCACCAGATCATCACGAATATATGCCATCAAGCACCAGATCATCACGAATATATGCCATCAAGCACCAGATCACCACGAATATAAGCCATCAAGCACCAGATCATCACGAATATATGCCATCAAGCACCAGATCACCACGAATATAAGCCATCAAGCATCGAATAAATGAATCTGTGCGATGAACACGTCACCACAAAAAGTCCAAGTCACAGCCCAACATCAGCAGAATGCGTCCATATAGAACCGAGAAAATAAAGTTAAACTGAGCTTCGTTCAGGAAATGAAATTCTCCATTACAGGCATTGAAATAAAATAGCGAGCTGGTAAAGCAATTAGATAACTTTGAAAAAGGTTCAGAATCCGCAAATCGACAGAAAGTTAATGATGTATGATTTCAATGAAAAAGCACGTCAAATAATATTTGCAGGATAATCAATCTGTTATTAGAGCATACTCCACGAAAAACTTTCTGAATAACATAAGACATTGAACGAAAATTTGAATTACCGAATATACGCAAGTGCTCGACAAAATGAAGTGATCCATTGAAGAATGTTAATACTTCATGGTTGGTTTTAGAATATACTGTACGTTTACTCAAACGTTAAACAAAATTTAACGAACATCCATACCTGGCCATACAGTTTTCCTGTAATACATTGCAGCCATGTTGGACACCAATGATGTAAGGTAAACCAAACACTGGCATATTTGGGGCAAATTTAGGTCCTTGCATACCTAAAAGGCGTTGCAGTGCGGCGTGATTAAGGCAAAGGGGTCCATGACACGACTACGTTATGCAGGAGATAACCTCCTAGTGGTTAACATCATCAAGTCCGGTATGTGTTACGCAGCTTATTAGAATTCCTGGAGGGACGTTGCAACCTTTCTGCACGTCAGTTGTATTAAACCAGCGGGCAGCTTCTTCCATTTTCTTGTTACTTAGAACTTCAGATAGAAAAGTCTGTAAATTACCCAATCGCTTCCATAAGAATCACTACGAATCAGTTCAGTAGCGGGAATCGCCTCAGGGAACAAATTAGTCGCTTTAATCGGATTCAACTTGAGAACACGGGGTTACATGAAATAAAAAGAGCAACTTACCTGCATGCTGCGCAATATTTGTTGTTTAATGATGCTTTGCGCGATCTCGGCAGAAGGGGGCGAGTGGTCCGGAGTCGGAGGTTGCTGGTAATGCGACGGTGAGAGCGGTTGGTAGTCCACAGATGCGGGCTACAGCGTGACATGAAATGTTCAACGTAAAGGCCCCAGTTGTGATTTGGAGAGCGTGGCGAAAGCGTGATGGCGTTAAAAAGAAATAGGCATCGATGCAGGATGAAAATTGTTTGAACATGTGTATAGGACGTCAGGCACAGAACGGTGTTAAAATGGAGTTAGTGTAATATTTAATTCATAAAGCATGCGCTAACGCAAAATGCAAAATATACCAGAGTTTAAAGAATTCAAAGCAATGAGGGGTGTTCGAAAGATGTGAATGAATTGACCGTAATTTCAAGCATGCCCGTATAAACATAAAAATATATTTATAAGAGAATACCGTCGAGCGAGAAGTGGAGGTAATGACTAACACCATATATGACACATAACAAAAAAGAAACTTTGCGATGAATAAAAATGAGGCAGTTAGCGTAAGCAACGGGGTGAGCCCAGGCAATTGTGTTATAGACATAAGATAGAAGAAGCAGAAGAGAAGCAAGGCAAAAAACGAAGCGTACCGTAAGTGCGAGGTGATGGGAACTGAAGCTAAGTCGCGAATGATGACAATAATTCGGAAATCGATCATTTCTCAGGAAAGTGATGATTTGTATCAACCACCGCAGTAAATCAAATGTTTTTTTAAAGAAAAACAAATACTAGAAAAATATGTAAATAGATTGATGAAAAGGACTTATATTTAACACGTCCGTAAAATGGGCGACGGAGAATGATTGTGAAAGTAAGACAAAAGGGAAGTTACCAATAAAATGAGATTCAAACATAAAATTAACATTGGATAATGACAGTTAGTAACTTGAGTATGAAATAAAAAAGATGTGATGCGAAAAATATTGAATCACAGGATGATAAATTATTAGAAAAAATTACATGGTGTGAGGTATCAAGAAACTGCGAAAGAAAATCAGTGAAAAATTATTTGAAGTGAAAAAGAAATTTGAGCTGTGAGCTCATGTGTTTGAGCAAAAGATGAAAGAGGTACAGAAGGCAGAACGAAGTTTGTATTCCGGTGCGATGACAGAAACGAAAATTTATTTGAAAAACAGAATAACTGACGAAGGAAGCAGTGTTACATCATAAGCAATTGGAAAAATGTAAACCTTGATAGTGGAGTGAAATTTGAGGTACAAGAGGGCACACAGTACAAGGGTAGATAGAGTAATGCATGTACTTCACAGAAACACAGTAACTGCACCGAAATGGTCGTAATTTGAACGGTGTTAGGGCACAGCACAAGCAACGATCACGCGGAACACATGGCAGGTAAAGTGGCAATATTTACATGAGTGGGCCATGTAAGGGCACAGCATGAAAGAAAATGGAGGTACATTAGTTTAAGAAAACGGGAGGCATGTTAGTGCTTGCAGCGAGGACTTCACTAAATGCAATACCATAGAGGGAGACGAGATGTACGATTCTTCCTCGAGGTGAAGCAACAAGACTTATTATACAAAGTTATCAAATTAATCCCCAACTTCGAATTTAGTACTAGACTTGTACCCGAATGTTTCTTAACATTTCAATTGAGATAATCTTAGATTATAAATTAATTTGAGCCTTCCCAATCACAACAGATATGTTCTCAAAAGGGGAAGTACTATTTAGCACGGAAAAAATAAACTGTGAACCTATGTTCAAGATGGATTCCCACCTCCTGCACATTGAAATAGCAAGACTGAACAATTGTTACAAGCAAGATAAAAGACAAAGGAGAAAGTAATCGCTGCTGAAAAATGGTTGGCATTGAACCGAAAAAAGATGGTCCGTAACCAAAACAACTAATTCTATTACAGCAAAAGGAAGACCTACCCAACTTTCAAATCCCTGTCTTACATTTTCGATCGGGAAGCGCAAATTTCCGTTGATACAATAGTTACATCCCCCACAGAAGTTTCAGTTCAGATTTCAGACCTAGTTGGTTGAAGGCGCTCAAACTGATTCTTTGCGAAGGTTCTGCACTAGATGAATTCCAAGTAAAACAAATACTTTCAGAACACTTAGAAGAACTATCTTCGTTTTAAATTTTGTAGGCACGTACAAGTTGGAGACGCATTTCCATGTTGAGCATAGTGGGTATAAAACTTTTTCAAAGAAAGTTTTGATTACGACTTAATAGTGCTTGCAATTGAAATTCGTAACTCCACACGACTAAATTCTAGAGAACGTTAGCGTGCCAAAAGAAATTGTTCTCCTTAGTTAATTCAGTGCGCAAACTTAGAAACCGCATTTAATTCACAGAAGCTCAGACTCCTATCCAATGCTCCCTTATTAGGCATTGTAAATTTTTGAAAGCACAACGCGCCTCGCACAAAAACCCTTTACAAAAAGAAGTGCATGACGAATAGTTCGTAGATCCCACTCATACTCGAAATTATTAGCCTAAACCAATCAACGATTGATTGATTATAAGTAAGTTCAAGCCTCCCTTCACCATAACAAAGATGTTCAAAGAGAGGAAGATGAAGGCACCATTTAGTGTGGAGTTGAGGGAACGCGGAATCTACGCACAAGGTGCATAAAAACAGTAAGCTAAGAAAGAAGTTCATGAAACAAGATGAAAGTTGAAGAAGAAGAAAGTAGTAGGTGCTGAAAAAAAGGACAGCAGTGAACCGAAAAAAAAGATGGTCCGAAACAAAATAAAGAAAACCTATTCTATTTCAGCAAAAAGAAGGCCTACCAAACCTTTAGCTCGGGACCTCACACAATCCTCCTGGAAGGGCCAATCTACGAAATTGAATCCCCTCAGACAGAATTGCACCCAAACAAAAAAATTTACAGCTCAAATAACTAGTGCATTCTCACTAGAAAAACGATGTACAGAATTGATCAGAGCCAATGATGAGTACAGATGGTCAACAAATTGAAAATAGTTTACTGATCGAATATACTCTTCTTTGAAGACCATGTAATATTCTAATTTACAGTTTAATTATTGAAAAATGGATAAGCAAAAAATTTGTCCAACTCAATCCAGTGTGCTAAAAAATTCCTCGTAGTAATCAAAACTGCTAATGTGATACTGAGGGCAAGCAACACACTGATTGATAATTTTACCTTTCAAGAAAAATTAACAAGGGGATATTACGACATTAAATGCATGGCGTTTAGTTACTTTCTTTCAAATTGTTTTGAAAATTTCTAGCATCAATCTAAGCTCAAATTTGTGAGTATAACTGATTTCATTATCAGCCTATTAAAATTTCGTTAAACACAACAAAAGAAAGCTTCATATATTATAAAAGCAACACGGTGGTCGAGGAACTTAATTTTTCATAACAGATTACGCACATCCTTCAACAACCAACACACTAATAATTATAATTCAACAATCAATTAACAAGCGCTCTGACAAATTTAGAATAGATTTAGCAAACATCTCTCAGGTCACGAGTCCTACACACTTCGGGCAACAAAGTTTACCTCAAAAAAATGACACCCCCGAAGTACTTTAAAACTTCCAAACTAATTGTTCTGCAAGCATTGAGGTCCTGAGCTGCGTGTTGCAATTTACAAAATGCGCAGCATACTCGCCTAAGATAAACAGATAGATATCTTTTTCTCATTTTTGCATGGGAAGTTTGGCCAGTTAGGTAGATCATTTGAGCTGAGCCAAAAAAAATCTAAAGTCTGATATTTCTGAACTCCGAAATAGGGGTCAAAACTCTTTACAAAATTTATAGGCACCTAGGAATTAACATTAAAGCATGTGTTTCATTCATATAAGTTTCATTACCTAACTGGAATTGTTACTAACACAGCAACCAACTAATTTGTAACTTCTTCAAAATTACAAGCTTCACAGCGTTTCCCCACAAACCCTGAGAAATTTTCAACGCTTTAAAAAGACATTGCTATTTTCGATTAGTTGAAAAAAAGACATGTATATTGAAGTGCACTAACAATTTCCTTACATTGAAACAAATCGTATTCCACTAAAATGAGTGAAGGGTGTCTTAAATCTATTTTTTTGTAACCAGAGAGTTACTCGCCCAATAAAAGGATTGGAAGTATACTAAGTTGAAACGATGGGTGAAGCAAGTTCAACACGCAAACCTGATGAAGAAACTGTAAAAGGAAAGCAGTGAATCAAAAATAGATGGTCTGTAACTGAAAGAAATAATTCTATTGCAACAAAAGGAACGCCTATTAATCTTCAATTCGAGACCTCGCATCAAATTCTTAGCAAAACCACTGTCCACCCCCTGTGGAGACCGAATTTTATAACAAACCAATGCATATTCCTAAGCTACAAAATATTACAGTTAAGACCAGGACGCGTCAAACACCATTCCTCAGTGAACAGGCCCAGATACTGAATAGAATATAATTTCACGCTAGTAGAAAAACGTAAACCGCCTTTCGACGAATGATTCCCGCTATCTTTATTTCAAAAATACAATTAAATTATTCAAGACAAAAGAAAACAAAAAAGTTCGTTGGCATACGAAATATGCTATTTTGTAACGCATTCAAAGATTGTGAAATGTTTTTATATACTTAGAGGAAGAATTGTAGCAATACCTCCTTTACCTCCAGGCTTGCTTCCAGATGTGTCAATCTAGCACTGACGTCACACAAGTGATCCAAAATTGGTGGCAGATTAGATTTTCAGTTAGTTTAAGCCTCCCTATCCGCAACAAATGCGATCCAAAGAGAGGAAGGAAGAAGGCACCATTTATTATGGAGTTAAGGGAACGCGGAATCTATGCAGAAAGAGCATAGAAACAGTTAGTTGAGAAATAAGATTTTGAAACAAGAATAAAGTTGAAGAAGAAAGTAGTAGGTGTTGAAAAACAGGACAGCAGTGAACCGAAAAAAGGTGGTCCTTAGCATAACAAAAACATTTTATTTCAACAAAAAAAAGGCCTACCCAAAATGAGCTCGGGCCCTCAAACATTTCCCCCATGGGAGCGCTAATTCCCATAGATACAATAGTTGTATCCCCCTGAGGGGAAAATTGGTGGCAGTTTCGAAGAGAATCCAATGACGGTAAATACATTTCTCACCATAATTTCTATCAGAACTTCTGCAATACTATGTGTGACATATATTAAGGATATATATAAAATGTGCAAAGGCCTGTAAATTCTGAATCTACACTTTCAGGCTCATAGAATGAGTGTTTCCAGATTTAATCAAGATTAATCAAAGAAATACCATTTGTCATGTAAAGCTGTGCAGCATTTTAAAGAGAAAATTGTAACCAAGGCAGGTGTCCAAAGTCAATGTCCAATATTGAGCATTTCGTTTGTTTGCTCGACAGTGCCAAACTTTTAATGTAGTGGAATATATTTTGGTAAACAGAATCACAAAAAGAAAATTACTTCCAATTAGCTTTCTTTATTATGAAACTATTACATTCCAGTGACAAAATAAAGATGCCAGCCCCGTTAGTATTGCAAGAAAATGTGCGAGTGTAAGTTAATATTTCTTTAAATTTTGCATGCTGAAGGCGAGGGCTTAAGTCGAGCCCAAAAAAACTCGACCACGCTCTTATTTTCTCTCGTATCAGAAATAGCTGTAAGAAACCAAATTTCACTGTACACTCATTTGACAGGAAAAGCATCATTTAAATCCCCTAAGATAACCCAGAGCCTGGTTAGTTTTGTTCGACAGGAAATCAACAATAGATTTTAACTTAATTTATTCTTTTGGATTCATCAGAAATCGCGCTAAACCTCGGACCACTGGTTTGACGTCACAATTTCTAAGAGCAGACCTGGAGATACGGCAGATGTTGCTGGGGGAAGCTAAGCGCACGTAATTTATCGATCAAAACCTCTACTGGAAACACAGACAACTTTCCGCAACTATTTTATTGTTTCCTACTGCCTGCTCGAGTAACCATAATTTTTACAACTTTCAAACTATGCGGTAGCGTTTTAAATGTATAGCTACGCAGTAAAGAAACACAGCAATTCTTTTCTCTTCTTTTTAATTCGTTACGTTACGTTAACTAGAAATGGGGGATTGAAACAAGCCCAATAGCTATATTTCCGCTCTATTGAAAACTGAACCGTTTTGGTCAATGGGTTGAATAAATAATTAAATTTGCCAAGCCGTTCCTAAGATTGCTGAGGCGTGAAAAAGTCCTCAGAAATATCACCCATTTGGCCATTGAACCGACAACAGCACACTCCATAGGGAGCTCCACACACCCAAGTTCAAGGCGATCTCACCTTCACGCTTAGATGCGCTGCTCCGCTACAAGTCCAACTATCAATTTTAACATCGGCAGTATGAACAATAGGTTGTGATATGGCATCAATTAAAATATAAAAATTTAAACTAAACTAGCTTTGAATTCAGATTTTAATTTCTGAGTTTGGCCAAAACCATTAAAAAATGTTGACGAGTGGTGAAGTCATCAGTGACAACACAACACGAAACCTTATTCGAGAAACAACCTTCAAAGAAAACGAAACCAGCAGCACGGAAATCTCTGTTCACCAATAGATGAACTGTCAAATTATCAGATGCTAAATTGTCCCGAACCTCATCAGCTCCTTAAAATATCAAAGGTCTTATGTGTGAAAAAATTTCCCTTAAAAAATAACCCGCACATACCGCAATGAAAAACCACTTTTTAAGGGAAGCGACTGAGATTCTATTAAACACGTTTTCTGTAATACGGAAACCTTAGACTTAGATATACAAAAAACTTCACTAAAATGCGTACTGATTTCCTTTATCAATCCAAGAAGAATTTGTTCTTCAATTCCTCAATCGATCGCCTCTACCTTCACAGCCCAAAGTGCCCAAGCCAACACTATGTACAGTAGATGCATTAGGCAACCGCACGGCTGGAGCCTCGAAGCTGCTTGTGTTTTTAACGTAGAGTTAGTATAGTAAAATTTTAAGAGACATGAACATAAGCACAGTACTATAATTTAACAGTAGCAAAGAAACCACGCTTCAGTCAACAATGATAGCTAACAAACAGCAGTTAAGTGGTAGACAAAACAATCTTTGCTGAATACAAGCGAGAGATAATGGAGGGTAAATAAATTTATGACTTCAAGAAATTGAAAAACAACAACCTCTATACCCCACGGATGGACTTTTGACTTTCCTGCACTAAAGACTTTCCTAAAGATGTTAACAGGTCTTAACAGTAAGTGCAGAACATTTCATGCATCGCGTCAAGGTAAAGAGGAGCAATTATATTCATTAGGAAGTGCGAACAGTGTGAAAGAAACTAAAATGCAGTGAAACTGAAAGGGAGAAGGAAGTCTTATAAGTGGATTGGAGTAGGAAAAATTTTTGTATTTAAATTATCTCACATGACCTGGCGTTAAATTTTTGCGTAAATAAATTATTAAATTGTTAGTAGTTTACCTGATAACAGTTAAACTTAGAAACATTCGATACTCTGTTCATTTGAGAAGAGTACGGCTGTAGAAAGTAATTCCGTCATAACAATAGAAGGGATGTAGGAGCGAGTTCAGTTTTGTAAGTCGTGAGAGTTGTTTAAGCAGGTTAGAACGCATAGTATTACGAGATGAGCAGAGAACAGGCAGCAGCAGCACTGGCCAAGATGCACGGACTGGCTGCAGAAAACCAATTAACGCTCATGAAGGTCTCGGTAAGGTCAGTTCGTAATAATGAGCCGAAGTGTCAACTACAAGCACTAAACACCAGCATCGATTTCGAATGTGAAATGGCCAAAACTATTCTTGTCCCGAGTACTTTGTTCTCATGAAACGAGAAGTTTGTTAGTTACGAGTATGTCACAGCTAATATCTCATTACGGCAACTGAAGTGCAGCCCAGTTCTCATTTGACTGCAACGAAGCTACCAGCACAGGGCAAGGGCCGGAGCTGAAATTAACATGTCTACTTTTGTCTGCATGATAGTGATACTTCTGCAGACAATCGTACAGAGATAAACATAAAGTTAATTATTTGATTTACATTTATTCGGGAAGGGTGATTGAAGCTTTTAAGAACGGGTCCATCCGAGTTAATCCGACATTAATGGGAATAATGAAAAAACGACTCAAGGGTCAACGTCGCTTCAAGCTTAGGAACAAAACGTAGCAAGCAGAGCATCTGAAAAGCAGCAAACAAACAAGAACCTGGACAGCCAAAATTGTAACTCTGAGCACGCTGCCAATTAAAAACAAATGTGTTAAGTCGTGTGTACAACAGAAGACTGGAAACATGAATCATGTTGGAGTCATCTGCGGAAAGAAACGAAATAAATGTAAGGATATAAAGGCGCAAATTAATGATACACAGCTAGCGACCGAAGCAGAAATAGAAGGTTAGAAATGTACTCGGCCAACTAATGAAATTGAAGGCATGGAAACCAGCTCCGAAAACAGAAAATACTTGGAGTGTCACATAAATGACTGAATTAAAATAGAAAGCAACCAATGATAAATCGAACGTTTAAGAATTTGTTTGAATTTTAAGAGAATAGAAGAGTTTGCCCAAATATTGCTTTGGAGATCAAGTTTCATGTCCAGCTACCAGGTTGCAAATTAGGAAGAAAAAAGGAAAATGAATAAAGAAACCGAGCTTAATTTAATGGTCCGTAGTTTCTACTATGAGCTTTCCCGAGTCAGCGTGAGCATGTGATGCCTAGCCCCACAGCCTGATCCTGTTCAACCCAACACCGCTATTATGATGAGACAAGAGCACACCAACCCTACTGAGCACAGCACTAGGAAACATGAAACCCTCTAAATAAGTACAAATACGCATGCAAAGAGGCAATGAGCCTTGCACATCACTAACCGCGCTAGCAGCCGAGGTAGAGTTCTCCAGATTGAGCTCAGAGGGTCGGGAGGAAAATTCCCCACCGTTGTCAAGATCTTCGTATTTACCGTCGTCTAGGGCTGGTTCACTGCGACATTCAGAGTTCGCATGGTGGTCAGAGCGGCCATCTTCAGAGGTTTCTTGGGAGTCTGCCTTGGCTTGCTGATCAGATCCGACGCTAATACTGAAAGCCTTTGCGAACTGCCGCGCAGTTGCATTTCCATTGCCTGATGTGTTGGAAGTGGCTATCGTAGAAAATGATTTAAAAAGCTGTTGCGTGTTTTTAGAAATGACAGAAGATATTCGATTAATGTGGTAGCCAGAGAAGCTAAAGCCAGATGACTCGTCTTTCCGCGGCAGAGCAGCATCAACACCGTCAGGCGATTCGTCCCGAGCACCACGGGACGTGGCGGGAGCAGATGACTGGCAAGACTCGGCCGGCACTTGGGGCGCTACCGAGAGAGCTGAAGATGCCAGTGACGGGGAGGAATGATGGTGTCGAGGCTGTTTAAGTTCAGTAGGAGGGTCTTGGGATTGCTGGGCTGGAGCCATTTTCTGCAGTGGGGTAGAGGGAGGAGCAGTGGGAGGTGTAGGAGACGGAGGAGGTACGCGCGTGGAATGCCGATAACTCAGGGTAGATCCAGACCCAGGATGATTTTCGTAACTGTGTGGAATCGTTTTCGAGGTTCTCTTGCTCTTCACGGGTTTAAATGCCATCTGAGTGTACGGCTGTTGCGAGAATACACATCATCAGTTTGAAGGTATGGCATAGTTTCATGCTAAAGAAAAGAAATTTATGCATAAACATGTGAACGAAAAGAAAAGAAAGACTATTTTTTAGTCGTTTACCATAAAGCTTAACCTTCAAAGACGATCTGTTACAATATCGGTGAAAAGGGGAACAAATTCAATTTTTAAGTCCAAAAATGAAATAGGTAGTTCGTTTCCTTGAATTTCGAGTAACCATCATAGCCCTCACAAGACACATTACAGTGCTCAATTCAAGCACACAGAGCGCCGGTTCTATGGCCCCTTAGCATTGCCAACACCAGTTGCACGCGTTTGTACCACTGTGTAATTGTCCCGCTAGATCATTCATGAACTGCGTGAACACTTATCTTTCGCGTGGCACTGTGCAATACATCCATAAAAAATAGTTGACAAAATACTGAATGCGAAAAAATTTTATCAAGTTGAACAATGGAGTAATCATCTTTCAAGGATAAACAGCACAAGTATTTTGCATGGAAAAACTGAATAATGAAATACAATGACACAACGTAACATAAAAATCCCGTGGCATTGTACTTTACCTAAAAAAGAACTGTTGAAGTGAATACACGCAAAAAAAAAACAATCATATGTGCACCATGAATATACGGACCGGGGGAGATTGTGGTAAAAATCTGGGAATAAAAGAATTATCTGGAGTAGATGTGCAGCTAATCTGTCATGTTGCAGAGCAGATGGAAACATCAGACACGCAGTAATAAGCCTTCTGGCGTGAATGGCATACGTAATTCAAGGCAACAATGCAATTCACTGGAAAACTTCGCCATGTCGAAATTTTATAAGAGGAATATTGATAATAGGGAAATTTTGACTCCAGTTCAAATAGCCAAAATTTGTACCCGAAATTTCAACAAACGGATCTTTTGACAAGGAAGTATTTCGATTGAGCCAATTTAAACATTTAAACTACAGACAATTTTCGGAAACATTGATTTTCCGAAAGCAAGGATTTTTCGGAACAAATTTTGACAATCGCGAAATAGGGATACCAGAAAATTGGAACAACTGAAAATAAGGATTAGAAGACATGACCCAAGCAATGAGCTGGTGAGCAGCTCACCTTGTCCCTAGGCCGGTCGGGGTCGGAGTCTGAGTCTGAGGTGGTGTGCCTGGCGCGGTGGCGTGCGGCGTCCCGCAGTCCGTCCGACCTGCCGCCTGCACTCCTGCTCTGGTCCGCCTGAGCACACCAACACCACACCATTATCCCCACCACGGCTTTGTAATGCAAAACTGGGGGAAGTTCAAGTGGCCCCTCACTTGTCTTCGGTCGTTCTCCGAGCAAAGCAAGAAAAAATGATGTGCACTTTATTTAAGTAATTCAAGAATGACATTGTGATACTTTCGTAAAACATTCAAACAAGTTACGCGCATCAACTGAGCACAAACGAACTCTGCTTCTCAAGAGCAGGCGTCACTTTCGATTAGCCCGCTCAAAAAATTGTTGATGAATAATTCGTTTACTTTAAAAATTTGTATTTGTACTCAACAATGAAGCTCACTAGCGAGATTTCTCCTGTTATTTAAAGAAACTTTATTACTCTTACGAAATGATGCGTTTTATTTCTTTATTCTAAAGAGATTTTGTACATTAATAATATTGAAAAGGCTGAGTTTTTGGAGTACATTTGATTTCACATTTGATAGCTGCGCCAAGGCCGCTGAAGCTGCAGCAACATTGGCAACCTTTGAGATATCAAACTCGAACACTACAAGTTCACGTAATAATTGAAGCAAGTGGAAGCTTCAACTACTTATTGTCCAACTGTTCACCTAGATGAGCCCCGAAGAGCACCATATAACGCAAGGTTGCAAAATTGAGCATTTTTTCTCGCCGAAATTTGCAAATCGGTTATCATTGAAGTAATATATGACCATAAATACCGCTCAGCACCTCGCGACCATGTGCAGAATAGCATCTCCGATGAAATTCATTTAGGAAAAACCCAGACACGAGGATATTGGACAAAAACAAAAAAGAACACCCCCAGCATGATGCTGGAACAGAGAAGCAGTACCTCGTGCTTCTTGTGTTTGGTGCGACGCTTGGCGGTTCCCGTGGAGGCGAAGCAGATCATCTCATAGGCGGGGTTGCTCACCCCCTGGCCCCCTGCTCCCGGGGGGTCCAGCAGGGAGTCGTGGGAGGACCGGCCCGGGGAGGGGATCACTTCTGACTCGAGCTCATCCCCGGTGGAGGCGGGGGGAGACGGGGGGCACATGGACCGGCGAGGGGGCTTGGGAGGGGCCTTTCCCTGCGCGCACAATGGGTAGTGCGGGAACACCATCACAGCGAACGACAATATCATGTGCGTGGATAATTACTTTCTCAAACCTAAAGGGCTACATCAGGTTCAATTTTTCATTTTAGATAACGGTTACTTCTTCGCTAAATGGACGCTCTCAACGATATTCCCGGAATGAAAATAATCTAGAGTACCTAAAAGGCCGTAAATGAAATCAAGGTTTACTCTGTTAAATGTGGCACGAATAAATTATTCGTTTCATTGCATTATGCAGCACTAACCTACAGGGGCTACACCTGTCTTTCGATAGGGTTAAGTAACTGAGGAATTCCTTTCACGCTTCCAAGGGTCACCAAAAGATTGGGAGAAACCCAATGCGATTGAGGCTGTGAGCTCTCTACTTGGCGCCCTTCCTAAATCCCTTGACTCGGCTAACAGCACGCCCCAGCTGTGTGAAAGCGGCGCTCACCTGAGAGGAAGTGCCGGGCGAGAGCTTGTCTCTGGAAGTGCTGTGGTGCGCAGACTGCAGCGCGCGGGGAGCGGTGTCCTGAGCGCCCCGTCTGAACGCAGTCGTCACAACATTTGTCAACATCACAACCCCCAGCAATGTTTCTTGCTCAAAACTCACACGGCGCCGGCATTCCCACTTCAGTCAATTAGTGCAAATGAAAGTACCTACATAAACGCCACGTTCTAGTAAAGAGCATTTGCCAATCACCGTATTTTACAAAGGATATTATTGCATTAAATGAATTCAACAAATATTCAAGGTAAACAATTGAAAATGTAAGCCTCATAATCATAGTAAACCCACACTACCAGGAAAGGAAAAAACTGTTTAGCGAGTTGTCTAGTAAAGAGCTCTATATGACGCTACTCACGTGTGTTTGGATCCTCCTGACCGGCCGGTGACGGACTTTGGCGGAGGCGGCACATCGTACACCGACCACTCCGACCCAGCCTCGGACACCCTACCGTCGCAGTCGGACAGTTGGCTCTCCCGGTCACTGTAGACCCCACAGTTGTCTCTGTCTGACAATACACTGCCTCGACTATCTCGGTCTGACAGCCTGCTTTCCCGATCGGAATACCTGCCTTCGCGGTCCGACAACCTGCTCTCCCTGTCCGAGTGCCAGCAGTCGTTGCGGTCTGATAGCCAGTTGTCGACGCTGCTGCGGTCGTTCAGGCGCTCCCTGTACTTGTCCCGCCGAGCGCGGTCGCTTTCTGACTGGTTCCTCTTCTTGGCAGTGGTCACCTTAGTGTTGTTACTGAAGGTGCTCAGTCCGTCTTGGTTGTTGAACCTGGAGTCGATGGCGGTCATGTCGGCGACGTCAGGGGTGGATTTGGTGTAAAACTGCTCGGCGGCGGTCGAAGAGCGCGAGGCTGAACGATCGTGTCGAGTTTTTTGAAGGGTTTTCGCAGAGCACGTGCTCCGGCGGTCCGCTGGCATTCGACCGCCATACTTCTCACCGTCTACAGCACAGCACCAACAAAATTATTTTTTGATGGCACGATTAAAAACAAACTTGCAATACAAAAATACGGTACGGTTAAAAACTAACTTTAAATTTTAAAGTATTAGTTAAAAATGAAAGAACACTCCCAGAACTTGTATAAACATAATATGCAATCAAGACGTAAGGTAAACTTTTAAAACAAATATGAATAATCAGTCGCCGTTCCCTCAGCGTGATGAATCGTCTGCACATATCACGTGTGGAAATGCTCAGTTTTGTGGACTATTCTGAGTAAAGCTATGAGATACCTCATTTTTTTTGGCAAGGCTGTGCATTAACCAAATGCTGGAAAGAAGATGGCAAATTAAAAATCATTAAAGTGGCTAATGGTGCAGCGCATAAATGAACGCTTGGCTGCAGTAAATATACTTAGTGAAGCGGCGCAGTTTTGCGCAGTCACACAACAGTCTAGGACGCCACCTAAACCCACCAGCTTTCACGCGAACGTTACTGCTATAAATTACGCTCCGTGGGCTTCACTGAGCTAATTTACGCAGCTGACGACGGCGATTTCTAACTAGGGACTCAATATAAATGTAACCGATCCCTCAAGCTAGAAAAAACTTGCAGAAATTCAGAGCACACTGCAGTGCGCTGAGTGGTCGGTCAGGCGAGTGCTCATCATACTCGGGCTGGGCAAACACATGACCTTGCGATAAAGCGCAAGCATGAAAATTGTTGTATTTCTTCTGTTTGGAACTAGGGTAAAACTATGCTCCAGAAACAACTAATGCATATAACATTTTTAAGACTGGCTGCCAGTCCTCGCAAATTGCTCCATGGCATGCAAACTGTACAAAATGCGCTATGGTGGAGAGGCGGCGCGATCATTTCGAGAGCAAACAAGTGAGCGGAGAGCAGGCTGTGAGCAAACAACCACGCGTCAGAAGTAACAGAAAAGAGAAAATGTAAAACGCACATTTACCTAAAGGTACCTGCAGGATAACTGAACATTTTATGAGATCTCTCGGTTACACAATGACACTAAAATTCTTGGAAACTAATGAGCCTGACAATCTCGGTGCATTACCTTCCCTTTTAGGCGAAAGGAAACAGTGAATTGAATGATGAATTATAGTTTAGTTTCAACCTCCCTTATCGCAACAAAGATGTTCAAAGAGAGGAAAAGAAGAAGGCACCATTTAGGATGGAGTTGAAGAAACGTGGAATTTATACACAAGGTATGTTCCCACACAGGATCCACTGTGCATTGAAACAGTCAATTGAGAAGACCAAACAGACAAAACTAAATGACATGCTACATTTCAACAAAAAGAAAGCCTACCTAATTCTAAGCTTGGGACCTCATATTTTCCACCTGAGAGCGCTAATTCCCATAGATACAATAGTTGTACCTCCTGAGGGGATGGAAACAATTAGTGATGTATAAAGAAAATGAATTAGACTTCCCAAAAACGTCTAGTTCAAGTACTGAATTATCTATATTTACTTATTAGTATATTCCCTGTAAGAGTCTCATGTCAATGATACTCAGCCACTCTACTAAAAAGAGCAAAAGGCTTGGTATATACGTATCAGGGAACAATTAGTTTAGAACCCTAAGTCACTATTGGTAAATGACTAAACTTATTTCAAGTACACAATTGCTTCCACAATAGCAGAATGTTCAAAAAGGTCCTTGAGAAACGTTCACGCAGGCTACTTAGGAAGAGGCTGGAGATTGCAGGTGCCACAGAACATCCAGCTCCATGCGCCACATAACAATGATGGTCATCCGGTCATCACCTGCACTCCCACACCAACGTAACGAGACAGCTTCACAGGACGTCACCGCAACACATCGACGTACACAGGCATGCGAAACGATTTTCATTCGACTTTTCTACAACCGAACATGCCTCTAGAAAAAAAAAAAAAATAAGAGAAACTTAATCTAGATAAAAACGACGAAGTTGAGCATGACTGCACTTTGAGACGACCAAACATGTTTCGTAGGTGAGCACTAAAATGAACTTACCGGAGGAGCTAGGACTGCGCTCCAGTTTAGCAGGGAGCTCGACTACTGAGGGGATGAGGACATTTTCGTAGGGAGACCCAAAGGCGCTAGCTTCTGGGAACACAGGAGGGCTTGAGGGACACAAAGAAGCAGGAGAGGTGGGGTCCTGAGAGAGCAAAGATGCATCTTCTTCAGTCGGCAAATCGATGAGATTTTCAATTACACCAGCAGGAGCATTTGAGTCGTCGCTATTGGTCGTGATTGTGAGGAATGAATGCCGCAAAGTTGGTGAAGACGCTGGCGAGCTTGGAGCTGAGAAACTAAACAAAGGAGGTGGAATCGGACAACTTGGCACCGCATAAATGTGATCCAACCCATTGTCTTTTTCTAAATTGTCGTTCTCCGTTTCGTTCGACTCGTTAACATCGGAGCTGGCAGAAGCATCATTATAGTGTTGCCGATCGGTGTCCAGTTGTGTTTGAG
This sequence comes from Platorchestia sp. MABIK, assembly GCA_014220935.1. Classification (NCBI taxonomy): domain Eukaryota; kingdom Metazoa; phylum Arthropoda; class Malacostraca; order Amphipoda; family Talitridae; genus Platorchestia; species Platorchestia sp. MABIK. Next base: position 60,304 of record JACJUY010002819.1, on the reverse strand, counting down.
CTGCTGCATGTACGTTTGTATGACCAGCAGACGAGATTTGCGGAGCCTCGACGACATTATCATACAGTTCCGATGTAGGGGCTTCTGCTTTAGTTTTTACTAAACTAGGAGTTTTTATAGAAAACTTGTCTTTGGCACCAAGACACGGCGACGACCTGAATAGAACCATTGAAGTTATATTTTCATCATCGTCGCTTTCATTGTTATCCTCGTTAATGTCCTCCAGTATTAAAGGAGTTGAGCCACTGTCACTAACTTCATTCATAATGTTTACGTAGTAAGAGCAACTAGAAGACTCACTAAAGCTAGATAAAGTACTAGACTTTTCGTACTTTTTGCTGCTAACCACATCCAAGTTATTGGAAAAGCTTTCCTTGACTGCTGACGCATCCTTTACAGGAACTAACAAACAAACTTCAAAGTCGTCAACTGTCTTGGCACAACGAGTCGCCAGTTGGGGGCTGCAGTCAGTCGAGCTCGAGTGGTCATCAGGCACAACTAACGCAGGACTAGCAGCCACGATCCCGTCCTCTGGAATGGCACACGGGGATCCACTGCATGGTTGCGGGTCTGTGTCGTTGCTTGAAGCTTTGGACTCGAGGGAATCGGAGGCGGAGTGCGGGATGCACGACGGCACCAAGGGCGAGTGTTTCGAGGAGAACGAGGAATTGGTGGAGGAGTAACACGACGAACCACTATGAAAGAAGCTCGGGGAAAGAATGGTTGAAAAATCGGCCGCTATACATCCGGCCACAGCGTCATCGTCGACAGGAGTGTCTGTGTTCAGAATCTTTTCTGAAGTTTCACCGTTGCCAGGAGGGCTCTCAGCCGGGCCTGGTTGAGCGCTTTTTGCATTTGCGCTCAGTTTCGCTGGATTGTGACGAGACGGGAAGGAGGATGGAGTGGAAATTGAGAAGCATAAAAAAAATCATGCATGGGACAGAACTTCATTACCATAAATAAAACTTTTAAGAAATACAAAAAATTTCGCGTTAATTAAATGATCACGAGTATTTCAGAACTTAAACAAACAATTATAATTGTAAAAATCGCGAAGAAAACATTCCAATTAACTCATTTAACAAAAATCATACTTAAAACCAATAAAAAAAATTAGGAAAAATCAACTGAAGAGGAAACTATTCCACTGAAGATTGAGTGGAGTTCACGAGGTCAGACAAGCTAATGCAAATAAAAAGCTAACTAACAAGCGTCACTGCAACTAGGAAATAAAGCAAAGAAAAACAATCACTTAGGGACAACGGATAGACAGCCGAACGAGCACAGAAGTGGAATGATGACGCATTTGATGTTGAGAGCGTAAGCGCGCATTTTACACGGCACCGCCGCCTGGCGCTGCAGCGAGTGTGGAGAGCAGGAGACGGCAATTTCACGACAGCCTAAATATTCTCTTGCTGGACCAACGAACAAACTCAACTTCTGTCGGAGACTCCGGTCAACGAAGCCTTCGGGCAAGTCATGGTCTATGAGCCAACAGGAAGGTGCGTGTTGTAGGAGACGGTCTATTCCTTACTCTCAAAAAATTTTGGAATTGACCTAAAGCTACCCAGTTCAACGAAAACCAGAGGGTGAATAATTCCACTTTCATCATAGCAGTGACGAAATAAATATTCTGAGCGATTTCTCTTTAGGGAAAATTACCACATTCCTACCTAATCCATATTTTCTCCGACAGTTAATCTGCATTGTTGTTGATTCATTTTTCCTTACCAGAGTCGATTATCAATCTAATCTTAAGCTGGCATATAGACTTTCAAAATCAACTCCCTCGTCATGGATGTCTAAGCTCATGCAACGACCTTCCTTCCACATGAAAGATCTTTTACTCATCGCTGGAGGTATCGTCGTAAGGACACAACCAATAATCCACTATAATCGTGACATAAGGCACACTAAAATGAATGCTGATCTCAATATTCGAATTTCAGAGCGAGCTAATTATTTTGTGAGCATAGATTACAAGGCAAATTTGAAGTCTTCACAGAATTCAATGACATCATTTAAACAATAAGGCTCTACAAAATTCAGACACAAGTGGTACAAACACAACGAAAACTGAAAGTGAAGCCTTTTCTGAATACTTGAAGCTTAAAAATTTGACCCGACACAAGCAACTAAAAGACACGCGTAGTCTTTTCAACACAGAGGCACGAGTACAAACGGCGATGCAACCCCTTTTCTTATAATAATGATCATAACCATATTTGGTGTGCTAATTTAGCTTCGCGTAACTAAGTATGTATTTAATTTCGAATGAATTTTGATGATGAGGGCCAACAGACCAAAATGCGCCACTGATAGGACTAAGAGGCACACTCAAGACAGGAACGCTTCATTCTTTTTTCACTATGTTTCATTCTGAGGAAGCGGAAACAGAGGCAGTAGAAAAAATTCCTCAAACTCACATTAACTGCACGCTACATCAGTCGCCAGCTGTGGGAGCTAACACGAGTTCTCCACTCCCGCCGCACGAAACACGTGGCTTATAAACAGAAAATTGAAGATAAAGACGTCGCCGCAGTAAAGAGTGAACCAGTGTAAATCAGCAAGATTAAACTCCAAGACACCAATGTAAAAACCCAAGGAAAGTACGACGATATCACAAGAAGCACACAACTAATAACTTTGGGTCAGGATTATCACACGGAACCGAAGCTCAAATAAGAAGGCGCTAAAACACCAATAAAATGAAGAGCAACTGTATTTATAAGGCGCAAAAGCACTTCACACCCAAACAACGACACTCAAGAGTTGATTAAATTTTGTGAGGAAATCTTGAAAAGAACAGCCACACAAAAACCAATACTTCCTTCATGACGCCCACGATCTTCATGCAGGCAGGATCCTAGACAACCTCACAACATCTACACTAAATTAGCAAACACGTAAGGAACTGAGCATAGCAACACAGTAAAGGCGGAGAAGCAAAAAAGTGCCACCATTTACAAGAAGCACTCACATCTGATGAGACCTAGGATCTGCTTGGTGACGGGGGTGCGGATAGAGCCGATGGTGTCCAGCACGGTGAGGCCGAGGTCATTGCGCACCTCCGCATCTCCCCCGTGCTCCAGCAGCGCCCGCACCACCTCCACCTGCACACAACACCATCAGTGCTTGTCGTCGCCATTTCTCATTAGCTCCCCACACCACCTAACCTGAGACACACGTGAAGGCCGAACAAATGACGTTGATTTTATATTAAGAGTTCTGAATAACATGAACGTTCTTGAGAATCAAAATCATCAAATAAATGTTTCTAACTGAACTGCAGAGCTTTCGTATAGTTATGTATTTTTACACTTAAAAGAGCCTGACACGGATTATTTCTTTCATTAATGTCACAAATATTCTACTGAATGAAAATGTAGGTATAGGGCAAACAACAATTAGTCGGATATCTGTAGCCGCTATTCTCAATTACGATCAAATCCCGACAATAAAGTTCAAAGAGAAGAAAACTCTTGGACGCGTCAAGACACGATTAGTGAACTACAAAAATCATTCAGACACAAGTAGTAATTCTAAAATAAAGTTCACTCGTAGCTATTTGTAAACAGCAGACCACACCACCGGAGAAATGACCGTCGCTGTCAGTCAGCTAACTTCAGAAAGTCCGAGTTTTGTGCATACAACGAACGATATATTTTTTTCTTCAAAGGCAACCCTTGATTCTGCAGAGTTAAGCGATTGTCACAGAAGACTCAGTTGAAGTTTCAGTTCAAGTGACACCCCGAGGACGAAAAGTTTTGATGTCTCGATTGGCACAGTTCGTTAAGCTGGAAAACAAGGCGTGAGAATCTCAATGAGATGAAAAGATCAAATCAAAATAAAGAATAAGGAACGAAGACACTTGAGCAGGAGGTCGGTAGCACGATTCGCCGGTCTCCTCATCGAGAGAGAAAGGGAAGTAAGGAATTCAGGATGGGGCATACTTCATTTTAAACAAAAATTCACTAGCTTTAGAATGAAGTGGCTGTAGTTATAGCATTACACAATAGCTGGTAAAAAGATAACTAAAAATTCAATCGAAGGCTTTATGAATTTTCTGGAGGAACAAGTTAACTACTTGATGGCCCGCAGATAATCACTGTGGGAATTTCCCTCATATCACCATTGACCCACTCGTAGTCACGAACTACATTTTTATTTATATTTAACGAAAGCCAGATGATGGCCCTTTTTCGGGTAATTTTTTATCCATTTTGAAGTTGAACGTAGCAATTTGATTGATTGGAGTTAAATCTTAAATACATCAGCTTAACCTGCCGCAGTTTTTTTAATGGACTAGAAAATAGCAGGTCGCGTTTCGCATTGATTTCTTGCTTCTCGTGAAAAAATCCGAATGTATTAAAATGGCATGACACATGGATCATTGACCGAAACTAAAAAGCTGGTCGATTCCTAAACTATTTAGACAACTTATATTAGTAAAATTATTGCATCAGGTACAATTATGACATTAAAATTTACGGTAGTACAAATTTAATATAAACTATTAACACGGTCAATAACTGCTTCGGGGAGAGGGCACCTTTAAAGTCAGGAAATGTCTGAGTATAGCCTGATGAAAGTACGGATAAGAAGAGAGAGGCGTACAGCAGCCCAGTGTTCCTCACCTTGCCCCCGAGCGCCGCCTCATGCAGCGGACTGCCGTGGCTGGTGCGCACGTTGACGTGGTGCCCGTGTGACAGCAGCAGCCGCACGATGTTGCTGCCCGCACCAAGTATGCGCACGGCCACAAACACGTGAAATCATAACATAGCAACACGACACAAAACGACATAGCGCTGAATCTCTTACCATATGCTTTTATCACAAGCAGGGATATCCAATTAAAGAAGTCCGTATTTGGGTGCAAACACATCACTGTATTAACATGGTTAGCCCGAGGCCACACAGCGAGAGATCCTGAATATGAGCCACTAGCGCTATGGGACCCCACGTTCCTCACGAACAGTTTTTTTCTTTTTCGTTATTAAGGGTAGGCGGAAAGTTAACACGTACCGTTGTTATGCACAAATAGGTAGATATTGGAAACATAAGCATAATCAATTTAAGAATTGTTTTTCGTGATAGAGCCTTTTGTTTACTAATGTCTATACTTGGGTGATATCTAAATGTATCTTCGAATTTGAGCACGCTTATTTGTTTTATATAGTTGATTATCACAAGAGAAGGCTTATCATTGATACCAAAATTTGTTGTGAACATTGAACGTACAGTTATATTTCCAATGGAATTTTTATTTTTTTAAACCTTCAAGCACACTTCTCAAAAAAATTGTACACACAACTCTGAATAGGTGGCTATAAAAAATGTTTTTAACAAGCAGAGTGGCTAGGTCTTCCTGAGAGCGTAAATATTGCTGTAGGCTAAGAGTAATTCTCCACACAAACCTGACTCATTTGCCAAATTTTAGCGAGTCTAACGTTTAGTATTATTCCCCTGTATTCAAAATCATCAAGCCATTCAAAAGCAGCAACCATTAAAAATTAAATTGCATAAAGGAGAAGTAGGTTCACGTGCCGTGAGCAATAACATTGTCATGTCAGTGAACACGACAAATTAGTTCTACACCCAAAAAAGCTAAAGTTTTCGGGAGCTAAGTCACGGCTGTCCATATTCATACAACAGTGCCCTACCATATCGTCTGTAAAAATATTCACTACATTCCATTGCTAGAAATATTTGACTTATGAATAACTTGGAGAGAACAGAACTCGAAACTGGCCCCTGAGGAAGCCCAGTGATGCCTCGAATCCAGGACAAAATGAAATTGCTGGGTGACGTTGTAACTTATTTGACGGGTATTTGGTAAGATCGCGATACGAGCCTACGATTCCATAAGGTGACAGTCTACCCAGAGAATGAAATGATCACCACATTCTAATGCACTTTTCAACTCTAAACACTGACAAGCTATGACGTAAATAAAAATTTGTCTCATTCGTATTTGTTCAGGCGCAGAATGCATGATGCTTATCTAAGGTGACACTGAACATCCTAATTTTAAATGCAAGTGTGAATAGATAGCAACAATGACAAGTGAATATGGTCTCACCTGACTTCAAAATCGGAAGGATTCAAACAATTTTTAAAGCTTAAGGATACAAATCAAACGTAACGCGCGCGTTCAAAATATGATCTACATTTGGCGCAAGATGGTAGACCAAACCACAGTATTTTAGGCTGGATTTCAATTTAGTAACACCGCTACCATTAATTTTGAAACATTAGTTGTCTTGTTTCCCGGGAGCTAGTTAGGGAAATGAAGCCAGTCACACTTCATCACACACGGGTGTCTTTTTGAACGAAATTAGGGCTCTCTAAATTCTCGACGATTTCGGCAGCAACTGGAGCAAAATTCATTGAACTCTTCGGCGGTGTTGAAAAAAATTAAAATTTCAATTTTCGCTCATGATGGTAATGAATTAGCACAAGCGCTAGTTCATGACATTAACTTACTTGCTCAGAGTTTCTACTCAAAGTTTTTGTAGTATAAATCTTCCACAAAGTTTATTGTAAAAAAAAGAATCAGGTCCTACATCTTCAAATTTGATATCGGAATAAATGGTAATTTCGACTCGAATGTTTGAAATATACTCCTTTAGATACGTTGTGATTAGATTAGATTATAAATTAGTTTAAGCCTCCCTATCCGCCACAAAGGCGATCCGAAGAGAGGAAGGAGGAAGGCACCATTTAGTATCGAGTCAAGGAAACTTGAAATCTATGCAGAAAGAGCATAGAAACAGTAAGTTGAAAAAGAAGATTATGAAACAAGATTCGAAGTTGCAGAAGAAAGTAGTAAGTGCTGAAAAACAGGATAGCAGTGAACCGAAAAAGATGATCTTCAACATAACAGAAACATTTTATTTCAACAAAAAGAAGGCCTACCTAACTCTAAGCTAGGGCCCTCACACATTTTCCCCCCGGGAATGCTAATTCCTATAGATACAATAGTTGTATCCCCCTGAGGGGTCGATACTTTATGAAAATATCAAGTTCGAAAACCAGCAGGAAACCTGACGCTGAAGCATTTCACGGTTCACTAGTCCGATCGTAAATATTAGGCACACGATCGTCTCTTCCTTGTACACCAAATTTTGTCAGCATCAAAGCTATGTGCAAGCTTCAACAATAACGAGTAAAATTTGCAATGCAAACCTACAGTTCCTCCACTAAACTCTCATTTCACAAAAACCTCAAGTTCTAAAGCCCCCCTCCCCCAATCCTCCAGTAGAATCCTTCATATTAGAACCCTCAGTCTCGACAGCACAGGACACACACTCACACCGCGCGATACAAAACCACAGTCGTCGAACGCAGTAGCACAATGGCAAAGATGTAGGAGGATGGAAATTAGCGATTCAGCCGTGAGAGGCGAACTTGACCGCGTGAACTACACCGACCACATACACACATGGGTTCAACGCTGCCGTCAATATAGTAGATGTGAGTCGTGGCCCAGCGCCCCACGCTACAGCGGTGAGCGCGACTCACATGTGGCCGTTCCTGGAGGCGCGATGCAGGGGCGTGTGAGGGAAGACGGCGGCGGTGGCCACGTTGGGGGTGTAGGGCCGCAGCAGGTCCGGGTGGCGGCGGATGAGCTGCTCTGCGGTCTCCAGCCGCCCATACTGCGCCGCCAGGTCCAGCGGGGTCTCCGCCTGAGGTTCAAGATCCAGGATTCTGTTTCTTCTTTCATCAACATTAAACACCATACAAACGGAAACCTCTACTTACTGCAACTGAACACGAGTATACGCGAATAGATGTACAAAAATATGGGCATAAGCAATGAGAACAATGAGGCTTCCTTAACAATGAGAATTAAGGGGAATCACAGGTATTTGATTTGCATGCTTTATTGGATTAGACGAAGCTCGTTTAACCCTTTGGTGACGGCACCAAGAAATAGGTAGTATTCAAACAAAATTTTTACAGTTATGCGTATTGAGTCTACCGAGTGCATATAAAACCATAAAATATCAAAAATCCGTTTTCTTTTGTTTTCAATGATGTTCCCAAAATGGGAACGTTGGACACTTCGGGGTACAGAATATAGCGAAAATATGATATCCAGATATAAAAGTTCTCTTTTGGCGCATTGACAGATTCAACATTACTAAGCTTCAATAAGCTAATGAAACTCGTGTGATAACACAATATTTGAACATTCTGTTAATTAAGTAAAATTATGGCACATAACAAGGAACAAAACCGTAATTCACTATAAAGCTATCCCGACTATTCTTTCGTACTCTCACTCAGCGAAACGTAGAAACTTGTGACATTGATACAGTTATTGCTCATGATAATTCTCACTGAGCATCCTGCACATTTTGCGCAACCGCTTATCGCATTTGACGTATTTCAGACGAGTATTCGTGCGCACATTTTGCATCTTCCTTGACTGGAACAGCTATAACGTCGTCAAAGCGAACAGCCTCTGGTGCTGATGATGCGGGGCCCCCGTGCCGTTTCCTCTAGCTTTGTATCCTTCCGAGAGTACGAGCTATCTCTCTTTTCAAGTCTTTGCGAGTCTGCTTTGAATTCGGATTCACATGCTGGTAGAATCTGAAGCTGGCAACCACGGACAAGTTCAATAACTGCGAAAATATATTCCACCACCACTTTCGGGATCGTAGCCCGGGCCTGTAGGAGGACATTTGGTCGCACACGTCTACTCTACCCATACTGCGGTTATACATGTGGACCATGAATGGTTGGTCGATGGTCTTTTCCCTTGATTCTTTACCCACATTTGTACTTTTTTGATCGGTGAAACGACATAATAGTTACAAGCAACCGTCACAGCACTGTTGTCGTTCCAGCGAGCACATAAAACTGTGCCATTTGACCTGTAATCATAGAAACCTCTCCGTTCTTTCTTGCAAAGTTTCCTTGATATTAGAAGACAGTTCCCTGTATGGTTATCTCTGATAGTTCCACATGCTTTAAGTCCATTCTTTGCTAGATCTTCCATCAGAGCTGCACTACAGAAGAAATTGTCAGAAAACTACATGTGATTCTTTGTTTTCCACGGGCTCAAGCATATTTTTTACGGCTTGGGACCCCAGAGGCAACTTTCAATTATCATCCTTTTCACAGTAGATTGAGAAATTGTTCGGGAAACCATCAGCACTCCAAATCATCCACGTCTTGAAGCCAAATCTTAGACTGATCGATGCTCAAACGCTGACGGAATACCCCATATCGTTGACAATTTTCTTTTAGCATGTCAGCAATGGTAAGATCTTGGCCATCTTTGAATTTTCCAGCGCATTGTTATCGGCGAGATGAAAATATGCTTTTTTATTAGCGTGAACCGACCTTTACTCATAGTTCGGGAAAAAATCGATATCTAAAGCTCTTCGGACGTGGACCAATAATCATTTTCAGACGGCACATTATGATACCCAATGATGAGCAATAATCCTAAGAATTTCCTCATCTCGTCTTCCTCCCCTTCAAAGTTCTAATCATTCTCATCTCTGTTAGCGCACAAATTAGTTTGCTCCGTCACGTGATTGACCATCTCATCAGAGAAGAATAACTGAAAAATTTCGAATATGCTCATGCCTAAATGCTCATCCATGTTGCCTGAGGGAATGAGTGAGGACCTAATGACGCATTTTCCCTTTTGCGCAACCAGCCAGTTTCGTTAATATCTTCACCAATGTCCATTTCTGCCTCTTCGTCTCCTTCATTTTCATGTATTTCAATTTCTCCACACACGTCTTCTGGAACATAATCTTTGTCAAGCACATCTTTTTCGAATTCCTCGCCACCTTCCTCGACTGATCACTAGCAGGTGGAGGCAGCTGCACTACATCTGTGACTCTTGCTATGCATCCATCGTTACCAAGGAATAGCCAAAACTGACTTAACTTGCTGAAAACCACTCTTACGTGTGCTACAAGAATGAACATGTTGGTTAGCGAAGCCAGGAACACGTTTGCACTCGTTCATCAGTCTGTAAAGTATCACGACACACTGCACCTCGGAGTGTCCAACGTTCCCATTTTGGGAACATCGAACAAAATCGCTCTTACCATCAAAACTGCGACAGAATATGTATTAAATGGGCATGAGTGCTACTAAGTAATAATTAACAAAGTTATTCATGTCCCATTTGCTCCATATGCATCATTTCGTCTCACTAAAATTTTTACATTTTGCATAGTAACTATTGTAGCTAAAAAATGTCTCTAAATAGACCGCAGTAAGAATAGAGAATGAAAGAGTAAATCCTCACACCAACCAAGAATACAGATTAGGTCTTTCGGCTTATTTTCGATGCAAGACCAACTCAAAAAAACAACATGTAAGCTTTTGCAGCAACTTGGAGCCATGTTTTTAAAATGGGAACGTTGAACACTAAAGGGTTAATACTCCTTAATTTAGACAAAGGCGTTCCAAAGAGAGGAATAATAGGCACCATTTAGCATAGAAGTGAAGGAACACAGAACCTATGAACAAGGTTTGTTCCCACGTAAGATCCGTGGGAACAGAAACAGTAAGTTGATAAAAATGCTTGCAAAATTATATAAAAGTTGCAGAAAGAAGTAATATGAAAGTTGATAGAAGTTGAAGTGGATAGCACAAAACCGAAAAAGGATGGTCCTTAACATGTTGACTTCAATGGGTTAAGCTCAAGTATAATATTAAACTAAAGTTTGAAGTTAAAAGTTGTTGGTAATTTTTTAAGCATCAAACATTAACTATTAATCCCATTAGCCCATTAAATTTCATTAATTTTAAGATCATTAAAACTTGTTCAAACGACTCAACGATGGGTCGTTTCGCAGCAGAAAGAACTTAATAACGACTCACAATTTTATTTTAACAAGCAGAAGGCCTAACTTTCAGCCCAAAACATCGCACGTGTAGAGAAACATTTAATTTTGGGAATTTTCAACTGATTTGTGTCTTTTTTTTGTGTCAACTGATTTGTGTTTTTTTGTGTCAACTAATTTGTGCTTTTTGGG
>JACJUY010002819.1:11074-49224 GCA_014220935.1 Platorchestia sp. MABIK | reverse complement strand
GTGATTTAAGGGAGGTAAGCCAAGCCCTCCAATCCGAGAACTCGGTCTCCTTGTTAATGTAAATTGATGAGGGGTAGGACCGAACATTATCTCGTGACACACGTTTTATTTTCAACGCTTTAATACATGGGCATATTTAAACAACACCAGCCGAAGAGCATGTAAAATAGACTGTTAGATGAAAAACAGGAAAAACGGGGGCGTAAAAAGCGAAAGTTGAAAGTGAAGGGAAGAGGTGTCGACTGTGTGTCAGGTTGCCAGCTTACTTCACCTCCCAATTATTTAATTCCATGAATGAAGTGTAACGAATAATTTATAAATTAATTTTAGGGATTTATTCAATTTTTTTACTTTTTGCACCGTTCACTAATGTTTTTATTGTGTGAGGTGCGGGGATGTGAAGAATAATTAATAAATTTATTTTAGAGATTTATTGCAATGTTTTTCTTTTCGCTTTTGTAGCGTTTATTTATGTTCTTTTGTGTAATTTATGCTGTGTAATAGAACTCTCAACAGTGTGTGTTCGCATCGTGTTTTGTGTCGAGCCGAGTGTTGCATTCAGTTTACAAGAGGGTGTGTGGCCGATATGACGAACATGTGGCTAAGGGGTTGATCGATAGCATATCCTCTTAGGCCCGGTGTAGGAGTCAGAAGTCAGGTCCTACAAGTGCCTGGGAGAAACAATGTCGAAGGTTGTTGAGACGCTTGCTCGTTCTAACTTCGCAATTGGAAACTTAGGACCTGGGGACATAATTCACGGGGAAGAAATGTTTGGGAGTTACGGCTTTTCATGAAAGGGTCTCAAATCTGAATTCTAAGAGAAAACAGCCTCCATGCTAACCCAAGGGGACCAGTCATCTTCATGGTAAGGCGGCATGGAACGAGTACCACCAAACACTGGCATGACGATTGGATTGTTTAACGTGTAAGGGGAAAAACACACACCCAAAAGCATTACTTGTAACTTATAAAAACTCAATTCAGCGTCAAACTCTGTGTGCGTGCCACGGGCGAGTGCGTAAATAGCCGCGTTATACTGAAAAAGCATTCTGAATATATATATGTATGTTTAGGTGTGTCGTGCATTATATTCAAGCAAAAAACATAAAAATTATTTAAAATGCATGAGTAAAGTTAATAGTAAACGAATTTTTTGTTTCAGAAATTTTAGAAAAAAATATACAGGTCTCGTGGCAATCTAAGAAAAAGAAAATCTGATGTAATTTTGGAAATACGCTGGGAGGGGTAAGCTTATGAAAAAAATTATAGTACTAGATAATCACTCAAAAATATTGGGTTGATAAAAGTTGACGTATATATATTTTAATCTAATGTGGAAAATTTGAATCAATAAAATTCGTGGTAGAGTACAGGTCGTTTTCTCAACTGTTGCACGATGGAGTTCAGGCCCAAAATTTAGAAGGATCATACTGATCAATGGAGCATCCGTCTACGCGTACGTAATGGAATAACACCTTGAAAAATCGTTCGGAATATGAACTGATGCATATTGAGAAGAGCTGTATAAGTGCTGTGGAATGGAGTGATGTTAACGATACGCGGTGTCGAGAGAGTGACGAGAGTGATACGGCGAGTGGCTGACGAACGCGCACATTGTTGAGTAAATACTCATAGTAGGATGTGTAAGTTTCATACTAATGTTTATTACTGATGTTAAAATTTGTGTTGGGGTTGATCGGTCAACCATTAAAGGGATTTATTACGAAAGCAGTCATTGGAAGAAATTGTTGTATCCATAATTTTAAATGTAGCGTTAGTTTCGGCTTAAAATGCAGTGCTTCGATGTCAGTGGTTTACTATAGCATTATTAGGATGTCCATTTTAGAATACAATTGATAAAGATTTATAAGTTGGAGCCAAATTTCACAAGCCAAACATTTCTGCTACTTTTAATTTCGGCCAATTTTTGCAGCATACAACAATCCTAGTTAAAAATTGTGGAAATTTCTTGTCCCTGTTCTCAAACCACTATCAACGAATATACAATTGATAATTGTATATTCTACTGAAATATGCAGTTTTATTGACGTACATTAATTTCACATAGCTTTTTTTAACATTGAAAGGCTTTTTATCAACATACTGCTCGTAGAAACTATTGATATTTGCCTTCCCAAATTATTCACAGGTGGTCCTGGGAGGGTTTTAGGGCTAACGAGATCACATTGCAAGTCTTTTAGAATTGGCAGTTCTTAATTTCACTTTTCTATTCTATGTTCGTCTTTTCCGTTAGCTGGAGGGGTTGGGAATGGGTTTGCCATTAGGACCTACTTTTGCTAACATCTTCATGTGTAATTATGAAAAATCTCGTTAGATGACTGTCCTGCTGATTTTAAACCCGTGTTTTATAAGCGGTACGTTGACATTTTTTTGCTTTTCAAAGAACAATCTCATGCATCTCAATTTTTTGATTATTTGAATTTTAAGCGTAGTTCGATCAAATTTACGATTTGTGGAAAGAACAATATTCCTTTCCCAGATTATTTGGTAAGTAAAGTGAATGGTAATTTCATATATCCGTTTATAGGAAAAAAAAGTTCTCTGAATTAGGTTTTAGTTTATAGTTTGTCTCTTTAAATTCAAATTGAATAGAAATTAAACGCTTTTAAACCGTGCCTTCTTAATTTCATCTCATTTTACGGTAATGCATTTTGAATTTGAAACCCTTAAAAAAATTTTAACAAAGCAAATCCAGCAACTTCAATCGAGTCCCAGTTGAAGCAATATTTATCCAAAACGCTTAATCGTCTTCACTCTACCACTGACCCTAATAACAATTTGTACATTTCTCTCCCATATTACGGCGCTTAATCCGAAAAACTCCCGGAAGAGCATAGATCTCATGAGCTTAAATACCAAATATCTTAAATACTAAATCTCTTGAGCTTAAATACTTCAACACTAAATTTTGTGTTTTATTTTGCGAAAAAAAATTGCATTAGCTCTTTTTTCAGTTCAAAGGAAAAACTTCCCGTTGCGATGCGATCCTCAATTGTTTATAATTATAGTATAGTTGTGCACAGTGTGCATCCAGGTACGTCGGTTGCACTTGTACCCTAGGACAGAGAATCGCAGAGCATAGGGGAGTCAGCTACTGCACAGGATCAAAGTTAGGACAGCCAACCTTTTTTTGCAATCCGTATTCACGCAGACAACTGCCATTCAATAATCGGCAACAATAATTTTCAATCATTGGGAAGGGTAGTTTTCACTGTCGTACGCATTACAGAATCTTTACATATTTTAAAGGGTAGACCAGCATTGAATGATACGTCTAGCTCTTTCCCGTTGTGGATTTCCGTCTAATTATTATAATCTCATGAACTGTAAGTGCCTGTAACTGATCACTTTTATTTCATGGTGTGTGTTTTTTCAGCTGATGGTGAAATTTATCCCAAAACGTTCATAAATGTTTAGAATTTTATTCTTTGCTTTTAAATTGTTAATAAGATTTATGTGCGTGTTGGTCCTATTAATTAGAAATACGGAATTCGCATCCGAAAAGGACGAGTTAAAAATCGCAAGCGTTAAGTCTGAGTCTGAGGTCGTCTATCTCGGTGAGTGCCCAAAAAACTTTGCACACTGTTTTTTGTAACGGATCAACATAATTGTTGTGTGTTCTTGCATTTTGTAGCTTGTATCCTCGTATATATTTCATGACGTGGAGGTTACGCCATTCCTCAACCCCGAGCTTTAGATTCCATCGTTGTGGAAATTAACGAGGGAGCTAACGTCTCGCGACAGAAGTCAACATTTTGCTGATGTTAACTTTTTCGAAATACAAGGAGCGGGCGAAAGTATGTACTGACAATTATCCATGTCTCTTAAAGATCTTTTTTCAAATAACAAATACTTTACAGTCACGTTCGCTCAGGTTGAAATATTTACGATCAGTCATAACACGCAATTCTACCACGTGTAGGAACCAATACACTCCACTCGAGGCGCCAATACATCCACTCGAGGCGTCAAAACACTCCGTTTCAGGCGCCAATGCACTCCACTTGAGGCACTACTCTAAACAACTTGCCGTGCTTGCTTTTGCTACTCTACAGCCTATAGGTGTGGCAAATTATTTGGAGAAAAAACCTTCATTTCAGAGCTCTACTTCAGAATATACTTATGCCTAATCGTTAACAGTCCTCTAATGAAGCAAAATGACTCATAAGAAGCGAGGCTTAGAAATCAAAATTACGTGGATTTTCTTAATAATTGGCTAATTTTGTTTTTCTTAAAATACGGAAAACCTATTTGTGCTGATTTAAAAGCTGATACGGGCGTTGGAGCGGATGAAAAAATCGTTTGCAAGCTGAATGGCGTGTTTATTTTCACATATTTTGTTGAAATATTGGTATTCTTAGCTTTTTAAAAAGCGTTTTCTTTACCAGTTTCAAAATCATGGTAATTTTGGAAGAAATTAGGAAAACTATAATTTTTCTCCCTCAGAGTGGTCTATCAAAAAAGGAAATCGTTGCCAAGCAACTTGCATCATCGTTAACTGTCTACAGATTGATAAAACAATTCAACGAGACAAAATCCATAGTGGCGAAGACAGCACCTGACAGGAAAAAATTGTCGTCGGTTCGTGAAGATCGAGCTTTAGTGCGGTACTCGTTACGGGAAAGGACTGCCAACAGTTCAGAGCTTGCAATAGAATGGGAGGGGAACGGCGTCCATGCCTCAGCGCGGACTGTTCGATATCGACTCTTCGACAACAGACTTTTTTCAAGGAGAGCTGCGAAGAAACCTCAAAGACCGGCTCAATTTTTGCAGGAAGTACCAACATTGGACTGCTAAACAATGGGGCAAAGTCATTTTCTCCGGTGAATCTCGGTTTCCCCTTTTTGATACTTTCGGGAAAAGCCTCGTGCGACGAAGAAAAGGCGAGAGATCTAACAAAAGGAGTGTGTCGTTCCAACGGTCAAGCATCCTGCCACTCTTCACGTCTGGGGTTGCTTTTCAAGTTAGGGAACTGGAGCACTGACGATTTTACCCAAAAACAGAGCAATGAATTCGGCCTGGTACCTAAAAATCGTAAAAGATCATCTCCTTTCAACGATGGTGAATAAAATTATTTTTATTCCGTGTCGGTCTCACGCTGTCAGGAGACTCAGATTCGGTATATCAAATAGAAATAAGTGTCTAATGGCCGTGGAAACAATTAGATCTGGCCGGCGCGTAAGTTTACGAGCAAGAGCTAGCAGATAGATCGAAGTTAAATATGATGTAATAAAATAGAAACCGCCGAGTTATATAAGTTAGTCTTGGCTGTCCAGACGCGAGCGGGCTGGACAGATGAGTGACCATGTTTTACTAGGGAGTTAGACGAGCTAACCGCATGCTCGCGCGCTCAGCAGCGCCGACCATGATGAATTTGTCGTCGATCCTGAATGCGGTAGAGAAGGAAACCATCCCCCGGCCCCTCCGACCTTTTTTACGTTTGATTAACCACCATAGTCGGAGAAAGTTGGGGCACCGGTAAAATATATCCCCACCCCTTACCTTCACCCCCCCGTTCTTGAAGTGACCCCATTATGTATCATGAGTCTCTAAGGGGATGATGATCATGACTCCGGGTTCAGCGGCTCTACAGAGCGGTCAAGAGCGAAGGGAGCAGAGATTCAATTAGGTCGGGTCGCAAGTTCGAACTCTAAAAATATTCGACTTGCACGGTTAGCGGTGAGAGCGAAACATTAACCAAGGGTTGTCAGTGTCTGGATTTGTTTTCTGGTTCAGTTTACCGGCTTCGTTTCGGTTTTGAGTTCAACGGGATCATCATCCTGGGGTCGGGTTTCTACTTGTAAAATGGTCAAGTGCAAGTGTCTAACGAACGTTCTAAAAATTGTAAAGCACTGCTACAGTCGAAGTCATTGTCGAGTCAGTTACAGTTGAATACATGTCGCGTCGTGTTATCGTCGTGTTATCGTGTTATCGTCGTGTTATCGCGTCGGATGTAGGCAATTGAAGAGGCTAATATCATATCACTGTAATATCCAATAACTTATCCTCAAAATTTGAGACATCCGTCTCTGGTGGCAGTGACCCTTCTTTTAATAAAAATCAATTTCTCACATTATAGAAGTTCAGATAACAAACAGCTTTAAACAATAGCTGGTCAGTTTCCCGACAAAGAGGTGGTTCCCCAACATGATCGCGCTCCCTGTCATAATGTAGGAGTGGTTAAAAAGTTCCTTGATGACAATGGAGTGGAGATTTTGGGTTCTAGGCCTGGAAATTCGCCTTATCTGAATCCGATCGAAAATTCATGGTCAATCATCAAAAGTAGAGTGAACATGAAGAAGCCAACTAATCTAGCGCAACTTGGAGCCTTAATTGAAAAAGAGTGGAGGTCCTTTGATCAAAATATCATTGAAAAATTAGTAAACAGCATGCAAAAGCGCATCAAAACAGTAATGAAGAAGCGTAGTCAACATTGCAAATATTGAGAATAATTACTTTTTCGGTTTCCAGGTTATCAAAAATTGCTTGTGGGCAATTCAAGTCTATATTCATCCCTTATGTTTTCCAGAAATAACTAGTGAAAAAATGCAACACTAAACGAGAAAATTGAAAACTCACTTTTCCCAAAGTCATTGTCCACACCTGCATTCCCAATTTCCCATGAACTTACAGGTTCCACTTCAAGTGTCAACCTGCACTTTCTCAACTGCTTATCAGCTTTAATCAAATGTTTATCCGCTCTACATTAAATGCTAATCCGTCCCACATCAACTACTATCCGCACCACATCATCCGTTATCTGACTTTCATTAAGCGCTAACAGTTTTACTCCAAGTGCTAATGTACCCCATAGCTAGAGTTAATCGTTTCATTTCAAGTGCGAATCCGCTTCATTTCAAGTGCGAATCCGTTTCATTTCAAGTGCGAATCCGCTTCATTTCAAGTGCAAATCTGTTCCATTCCAAGCACTAATTCGTTCTACCTCAAGCGCTAATCCACTCTAAATCAGGCGCTAATCCATTCTAACTCAGACGCTAATCCATTCTAACTCAGACGCTAATCCATTCTAACTCAGACGCTAATCCATTTTAACTCAGACGCTAATCCATTCTAACTCAGACGCTAATCCATTTTAACTCAGACGCTAATCCACTCTAACTCAGGCGCTAATCCACTCTAACTCAGACACTAATCCACTCTAACTCAGACACTAATCCACTCTAACTCAGACGCTAATCCCTCTAACTCAGGCGAAAGTTCATTCAACTGAAAGACTTTCCCGCTATAACTCGAAAGCTAGTCCGCTTCACGGCAGGTGCTAATCCGGAAAAATCAGGCGCTAATGCACAAGCTCAAGTGTCGATTCCTTTTCCTCAAGTGCTAATTCGCTTTTTTCTTCAAGTGCTCATCCTCTCTTCTTCAAAATGATAATCTGGTCCACTTCATGGAACAATTCTTGCTTTCTGATGCGTTTATCTGCACTACCTGTGGTGTTGATTCACTAATTGTCAAGTGCTACTCAACTCTAAACGCCAGATCCTAGTCCGCTCCACTTCACGGACTAATCCGCTTATTTTAAGCGCTAGAGCACCGTGCTTTGTGCCTTACATAGCTGCACACACTTTTGCGTTAGACCGCTGTGCTGTTCGCGCTGGACCGCTGTGTTGTACGCGCTGGACTGCTGTGTTGTACGCGCTGGACCGCTGTGATTTACGTGCTAGACAGCGGTACTTTACGCGCTAGACCGCTGTGTTTTACGTGCTAGACCGCTGTGTTTTTCGTGCTAGACCGCTGTGTTTTTCGTGCTAGACCGCTGTGTTTTTCGTGCTAGACCGCTGTACTTTACGCGCTGGACCGCTGTACTTTACGTGCTAGACCGCTGTGTTTTACGTGCTAGACCGCTGTGTTTTACGTGCTAGACCGCTGTACTGTACGCGCTATACCGCTGTGTTTTACGTGCTAGACCGCCGTAGTTTACGCGCTGGACCGCTGTGTTTTACGTGCTAGACCGCTGTACTTTACGCGCTAGACCGCGGTGTTTTACGTGCTAGACCGCGGTAGTTTACGCGCTAGACCGCGGTACTTTACGCGCTAGATCGCGGTAGTTTACGCGCTAGACCGCGGTAGTTTACGCTCTAGACCGCGGTTCTTTACGCGCTAGACCGCGGTACTTTACGCGCTAGACCGCGGTACTTTACGCGCTAGACAGCGATACTTTACGCGCCAGACCGCTGTGTTTTACGCGCCAGACCGCTGTAGTTTACGCGCCAGACCGCTGTAGTTTACGCGTTAGACTGTTGTAGTTAACGCGTTAGACTGTTGTACTTAACGCGTTAGACCGCTGTTCCACTTTACGCAGTAATGCGGAGCAGCGTCCTGAACGGTGGACACCCAATGCTCGGTGCGTAGGTCAGGGGACCAGCGCGGCGGGCCAAAATCAGGACCTGCCGACTCGGGCAGGCAGAATGAGACTTGAGCAACCCTGTGGCGCAGTTCACGTCTGTGCCCGAAGTGCATAAGTGTTTCGATTTAGGAGCAATTATCCCTGTACTGAAAATATATCGAGATAATCTAAAGTAACTCCAGCATTGATGCTTCTAAGCTTGAGAATAAAAAGCAAGGCGAAAATCGCTACACGTATAGTCATTTTAATTAAAAATTATCAAATAAAACTGAACGTTACGGACTCACTGTCCATCTTCAGCAAAAAATCTATGTAAAACGAAACCAAAGAGGAACAAATTTACGCGTTGCGAGGATATTTTGCCAAAAACGGATTTCCATCTTCTGTTGTTGACAGGCACATTAATAAATTTTTGTCAATAATTTATGAAAATTCTCAATCTGTTCAATCTTGTGTACAACAAGCTTTCTCTGTGAAGTTGCCGTATTTTGGAGATCAATCATTAAAACTAAGCTAGGATGTTAAATCCCTATTTAATAAATTTTTCCCGCAGCTCAAAGTTCAAATGATCCTCGTGAATAATTTTACAATTGGTTCTCTATTTCGATTCAAAGACAAACTGCCCCCCTCGCTGTGCTCGTCTCTGGTGTACCAATACAGTTGTTCACGTTGTGAATCGCGGTAGGTTGGTTCTACCTGCCGTACCCTGATGACCACAGTTTCCGTGCATGCTTGGCGTAGTTGCAGAACTGGTCTTCCTCTTGGGTCCCCCCACTGTCCTCTGTTAGATCTCATGCAGAAGAGTGCAATGTTCCTGTCTCCCTAAATGATTTTAAAATCTTGGCCGGTACCTCTTACAGAACAGATCTGCGCCTTCTCGAATCTCTGCAGATTTACAAAAAGAAACTTATACTGAATGACACCCAAAGTGCTATCCCGCTTCATATTGCCAACACCTAATTCAGCTTCTCAGTTTTTCCTCTTATATTATTTGACCGTTGTTAGCGTTTTTTCAAAGTTTAGATTTTTATAGATACTTCTTTAGTGTATTAATTTTTTCCTCTTTGGTTTCGTTTTACAGAGATTTTTGCTGAAGATGGACAGTTAGTCCGAAACGTTCAGTTTTATTTGATCATTTTTAAAAAAATGACTATACGTGTAGCGATTTTCGCCTTGCTTTTTATATCGAGATAATGATAAACTCATTTAACGTCAATTTCGGTCATGGACTATTTAGTTGTCGCTTTGGTAGTTTCCCAAAGTTTCCTTCGTCTTGATGTCAGTATAATTTCATAGCAATATTATTAAGAGGTACTTAGGCCCGTTTACTCAATTTTATCCACCGAGGACTTCACGGAAGCAACCACGCCGAGGTAAAACTGATAGAGCAAAGACACAAAACTTTGGAGCATATCAAAATCCTTCCTGTATTTGAGTATGAATGGGGATTATCCGGGGTTTACCTTCATTGATAGTAACTAGAATCCCCGGGTGGGATTCCAGCTACTCGCCCTCACTATGACCGAACGCTGACCAATGCTGAAGTCCCTCTCGATAGAGTTGGGGATACCAGCACAGTGCGCTCGGCCATTTGCTCAAAGTTCACAGTGAGTGACTTCTCATTAGATCGAACGCTCGACCCAACCGGAGTCGAAGAGTGCCGACTCTTGAATCAAAATTCCAAGGTAGTGTCTGTCACACCTTCGCTTGTCCACTTTCACCTCTTCAGATTTCCGAACACGTTAATTTCTTTGACAAACTCCAGCACTCTCTTTGACAAACTCCAGCACGGTCCTCCGTTCCCGCAACAAGTTTTCCGTATCAACATTCTCTCCGGTTCCCAATTTAAGTATACGGTCTCTTGTTCGCTTCAGCGCGGTACATTCCTCCATGATATACTTCACAGTTTCGATCTCTGTTCCACACCATCCGCATATATGGGTCTCTGTCCGAGGGCCTACGGGTCCAGGAGATAACTGTGAGTTAGGGTTGTACAGTCCCATGATTCAGTCGCAACCTATTTATGACAACCTCTTCCTGTCGGTTCAACTTCAGGTCGGTTTTCTTCCACTTTCCAGGGCTGGTTTTTATTGCTCTCAAGTCTCCTCGTTCCTATTGCTATTCCAAGTTGCAAATCTCAAATGTTCTTCTCCTGATTACCGGGAACCAGTCGCTGTAGGGAATCAACAAAAATTCAGCAGGTCTGGTTGCTGCTGCCTTTGCCGCCTGGTCCGGGCGCTCATTGTCAACTATGCTCACGTGGGCTGGAACCCAACTGATTGTTATCTTCTTTCCGTTCGCAATAATTAGGTGCATCTCAAGCATCATTTTTTTTAAAGTTCATTATTCTCAGTTTAGCTATCGATCAATTGTATCGAGCTCATTGAATCGCTGCATATTACGAAGTTCGGGGTTTGGTTTCCTTGATGATGTTCAAGGCGAGCTTTATGGCATGCAGTTCGGCTGCCATTACACTTGCCAGGACTGGGAGAAAGGCGCTTCTGATGATATCGCCCATCACGTCCGCTGCACCAACTCCCGTCGGTGACTTCGATCCATCCGTGTCGATGATTTTACGCTTTTGGTACCTCATCATGTTATCTCTGTGTATGTGTCTTATAATGGCTTGAATTATTTCATCTTTTTTCATATTAGCCATAAGCTGTTCCACTTCTGGTCTCAAGGTCCACGAAAATAATGCAGGTGTAAAGCTCGGCTGGACAGGCTGAGTTAGAATGTTATACTGAGTTAAAGCCTGACGTATTCTCTGGATAACCGGTTCTGAGGTGCACTTGCGGTTTGTAAAAAAAACAATTCAAGTTAGTATTGTTGACACAACAATATGCTGGGTTAAGGAAGTGACATTTAAGCTTAAAGAAATATCGGAGTGGCAAGTCTTTTCCTCGTAGCTCCAATTTTGGTTTGTTACAGATGATGTGGAGGTTCGCTATTGGTGTCGTTTAAAGCGCCCTTACTAATGCGCATTGCCTCGTTTACGACAGCATCGATTTCCTTAGCGCCGCTGCACTGGCAGAACCTTACACTATACAGAAATACCTCCGTCATTGCTGTGTTGTGTTCCAGAAACTTTGAGCAATGACGGAAGCAGCGCAATAACAAAAACATTCAGAGAAAGTGGTTGTTTGCGGGTAACTAAGCTATTTACGTATGGTTCTGGAGTAGGGTCTCTAGATTAGTTATTATGAAGCTTTCGTTTTGATACTGGAGGAGAAAAACTCGTTTGATATTTTGCAGTTATATCAAATTATGACACACTAACAAGAATTAACACATTGAATTACTTACTGAAAATAGGATATTAAAATTAAATAATAAAAGAACGTTTTTATGCCATCACTGCCGTAAACAGTGAAATTTTAATAATAACGAATGAAATGTAAAAGTTACTACCAATAATTCATTCATACTTATAGTAACTCATCAATGCACCAATTATTGATTGGTGGAATGAGCGAAGTTTCTTTGCATCCACTTCTACTGATGATGCCTTCCTCTTGAGTTTTTCAGCCACTTCCAGAAATTCTGTTAAATCTTTCTTTCTTTCATTTACTGCAACTACTTCATTAGGTAAATCTTCAGCAAGAATTTCTGTAACATCGCCTTCACTGCTATCATTGTGTTTGGCTACTTATTCACCAACTGATAGTTCCTGTTCATGACTGCTTAGGAATTCATCAATATGATCTGATGTTAGTTCCGCAAAACCAACTTCTGTTGCAAGCTCCTTCGACGATGGGCTCTGAATTGTTTGAGTAGCAGAGACAGGAACATGTTTCGCACTTTGTTTAATTTTAGTTTCATTTTTTATTATAAATCTTACTCTTGATGCAAGGATCCCCATATCTCAAGATATCTCCATACCATTCAAGCCTTCTTGATGGTTTTTCAACACTTTGAATTTTGTATTTATGCTTGTCACTTTCCTCTTACTTGGGGCTTCCGACTTTGCCTGAAGAACTCGTGTTTATTTCTTTTGCTTTATTTCGAGGGCAAGTAATCAGAAGATGATAGAAAATAGTACATCCATTGCGCTGACCGAAGAGGTGCTGCTTGCTCGGTCATATGGAGCTGTCTGGCAACTCTATTCTCTGAGTAATAACAAAAGTGCAATATCGAAAACGAAAGAGCAATGACACAATCTTGCAATGACGAAAGACGCAATGAAGAAGGTATTACTGTACTTCCATTATCAATCTTTGACCGGATCAGGGGTCTGTACAATTTCATTTAAATATCTTGATCTGCACCCATATTATATGCAGACACAGATCTCATCAGGTTCAGGTCATTTCTGCATTTTTCTTTTGTCTTATGGATATGAGTAATCCAGTCGGGTTTTCTATCCAAGCGGAGACCAAGGAATTTAGTGCTGTCGATGGTTGGTATTGTATTCCCTTCTTGTTGCAGGGTTGGAATAAGTGTTGGTTCGCTCCCTTTACAGAAATTCAATGAAGTCGTCTTCGTTGAGGAGAATTTGAAGCCGTTTTGCACTGCCCATTGGGTAACTTTATCTATTGTTGTCTGTAGCTCTGTTTGTACTTTAGTCTTGTCGGAATCTGCAAATGCGATGAGGAGATCGTCCACGAACAGAGAACTGAACACTTCTGCTAGAATTTCACTTGCCAATGTGTTTATTTTTACTGCGAAAAGTGTGACACTTAAAGTGCTTTCCTGAGGCGTTCCTGTGGCTAAATCTTCAGCTTGAGACATTTCCTCTCCAAGTTTTACTCTAAACGTTCGGTTCTTGAGGAATTCCTCTGCGAATTTTGGCAATCGTCCTATTAGATAAGGTGTTGCCAAATCTCTCATAATTCCGTAGCGCCACGTCATGTCATCAGCTTTTTCCAAGTCAAAAAACACTGCCATGACGAATTTATTATTGGCCAGCGACTGTCTAATGTGCGTATCAAACCGTACAAGATAATTGATCTACGGTTGCTCTATGTCTTCTGAAGCCACACGGCACACTGGAGAGGAGTTTATTGTTTTCGAGATATTCCATTAGCCTTCTGTTGATCATTTATTCGTATGTTTCACATGAACAACTCGTCAACGAGATTGGTCTACAGTTATTAGGGTTTGTGTGATCTTTGCTGGGTTTTGGGATAGGGATTACAATAGCTTGGTTACATTGTTGGTAGACAAATTCGGAATTCCATAGTTTGTTGTATACTTTCAGCAGATATTGGAGAGCATTAGTCGGTAGATTCTTGATCATAAGATTACTGATATTGTCCGGTCCAGGTGTCGTGATTTTGTTACTCTTGATGGCAGATGATAGTTCACACATGGTGAAAGGTGCATTGTATTATTCTTTGTTGTCGCTTGTGAAGTCTATTGGGATTTGATCGATAAGTTGCTTATACTGTTAAAATTGATTGGAGTAGTTGTTATTGCTGGATATGGTCTTGAATGTCTCGGCTAGTTTCTCCACGATGGCCTTCAGTGTTGAGTATTGAACTCCATTTTTGCTTAGCATTTATTTTTGTCTCTTCACTCTTTCTCGGATTCTATTGATTTTCTCCCACACGCAGCTGCTAGGCGTATTTGAGAGTTGCAAAACAGAGTTGAGACGTATTCTCGCCAGCTGCTCTGTTTTGCCTCCCTGAAAGTCCTCGTTGCCCCTGCTCGTGCTCTCTTCGACTTGACTTTAACTTCCATCAGTCCCGTCCTCTTATATATCCTGTAACACCTTTCTCTTTCCCGCCATGCTACTTTGCAGTCTGCAGTCTATCACGGCTTTGCATAACACCGCCTTTTCTTGTACTTAGGCACCCACCTCTCAGCAGCGCAACTAAACCTTGTGTAAAGCTCGACCACTGCCGCATCCGGATCGTCCGGTATTTCAAGTTCGTGAGCATTTCTCCATATTTCGTCTTCGCGATATAGTTTCCAGTTGCCCTTCCGGAAATTCCATCCTTCCGGTTCTACACGTCCGTCAGCTTGTCGCACTGATAAGGTCAACATTATAAGGAAATGGTCGCTGCTAAGCACTGAAGAGAGGGCGGTAAATTTTAAATCCGGTGTAATATCAGGGGTGGTCAAGGTTAGGTCAATCACCGATCCTGAAATATGGGTAGCTGAATTGTTGTTGAAAACATTAAAAATCCCTTGTTTTAGGAAATTTTGCAACAATCATCCTCTTCGATCTATGGAATTATTTCCCCAGTCACTGTGATGGGCGTTGAAATCTCCAAACAGGATAACTGGTTTTGGCATTCCTTTGATTGCATCAAAACGCTCTTCGAGGTTTATATTTGTTCTTGGCGGTAGGTATATAGATGCTACTGTGATGACTTCATAGGGATTAAGGCATTCCTTTGCAGTAATAGTTTATTTAAGCCGGTGAGTTGGTTTCAATTTCTTGAGTTGGTATCGACGAGTGTACATACAGAGCCACCCCTCCATGGAATCTGTGGTTGTAATGGCCTTGCTTGCACAAACCGTTATATTCCTGTATAGGTGACACAAAATCATTCCCATAGAATGTCTCCTGGACTGACATCACTGCCGGTTTGGGTGTATCAACAAGGCTTATCAGGTCTTCCTTTGACGTCGCCGTTCCCTGCAAATTCCACTGGATGAACTTGACTTCTTCCTCTGGCATTACCTCCACTTGCGTCTGTTGCCCCCCTTAGAATGTTGACCGGGCTTCCTTGCTTCCTCTCGGCCTCTAGGAGATCTCCGTCTGTAGCTCTCTCCCGAATTTCCACGCTGCCGCTGTCCTTTATTTCCTCTTACTTTTGGGCGAGTAGACTTTCGTAGCTCCTCTTCGTAGTTACTTCTGTCGCTCTTCCTCTACTCTTCCTCTTGCCTCTCGCGTGTATTTATCAAATATCTTTTTAGTTTCTCTCACTCAGGACTCTCTTTATCGCGGGCAGATGTCTCACGCTTGAGGCTGATTTTCATTGAGTATAGTCTTCCTGTGTTGGGACTTTCACACACCACTTCCGTCTCTCTCTAAGTTTCATCTCCTGTCACTGACCACCTTCTACTTCGGCCACCGTCTTCTTCACTGACTCTTCCTGTCGTCTTCTTCTTGCTTTGCTGCGGCTCCGCTGCCGGTTCCAGGTCATCAGCACAATTTCTTTTCTTAGTTGTTAGTTCTATTTTATCATGGTCGATAGGTGTCTTTACTGTCCTGCTGTAAATCATTGAGAAGTTGAGGTGCCGGTAATTGAATAACACTCTGGCTTGCCCCTTCGACACGCGCTCTCTACTTTGATTAACCAGAATTTCCTCCTCCATTACTCGCAGCTGACAATTCCTCGCTCCAGTTACATGTCCCTCACCGCAGTGGTAACACTTACTTTCTTCTGATGTGCACTCGTCCATTTTATGGCCAGCCAAGCTACACTTAAGGCAGATTTGTTTTCCTTGGCAGAACTTCACTCCATGGCCGTACTCCTGACATCTTCAACACAACATCGGTCTCGGCTTTATTTCGTAAACTTGTGATATTGCTTGTTCTCCAGGTATATCAATATAACTCGGCAGGACAGGTTGTCTGAAGGACACTAATAAAGGTTTTGCGAGCCAGTTTTCGAGCTTTGTCCATGTTGCTTGGACTTCACCTTGCGCGTCGCATTTTTCCGAAAGACCTGTCTTAAGTACTTCAAAATTGTTTAGATCATATTCGTATACGTAAATGAGGCCTTTATGAACTGCAAAGTCGGAATTTTCTTCAACGGTGACCGGCAGTTTATTTAATTGTCGTATCTGCTTCATTTTACGGCTTTGTGTTGCATCGCACACTTCTACAGTAAATGTGGTTTTGTTGCGAGATCTAATTGCCTTTGGTTTGCTTCCGAGATGTTGAGTGATGCACTTTTCAAGCAGCCATGGTGACATTTTCGTTCAGTGCACTTCATTCATTTTGCAGTCGAAATGAGTGATGAATTTGTCAGGTGATGGTATTCGTTCAGTTTCATGCACACCCTCTTTGATTTGTTTCGCCCTTCTTATTGTTATTTTTTCCTTTCTATGATCTGCAGCAAACTTCTCTCTTTCATTTCTCTGTCACACTGGGTGCTGCCAGCTGCATGGGGTCCTCCACAGTGAACACACCTCAGCTGCTCAGAGCTGAAGTTCGGGGAGGAATGGCCCAACTCAGCACACTTCCTGCAGACAAGCGAAGTGCTGCGGCATCGCTTGGCGGCGTGTCCATATGCCTAGCAGTTAAAGCACATCATTGGCTTATAATTAAATGAGCTTGTCTTGGTGTCTTGTCTTTCTCAGGGGATATAGATGCTGTAAGGAACTGTCAGTGACCAGAATGTTTTCAAAAAAGCTTGAGTTTAGGGGTATCTTGGTTTAATGAAGGTTGCTCTGGTTACTTTCTCAACGTTGTACTGTTCCTGCAGGCCAGACTTGAATTCTTGGATATCGACAATGTCGAAGTCACTGATATATATTAAGCCTACTGAGTGGTTACGTCGGCCGTATTCTGTCGTCTGGCACGGTACACCTTCCACGTACGTCACGCCAACAATCCTTTCCGCCTGCACCGCGCTCCGCACCTCCACCATCATCATTTGACTGCCCATGCTGAATATTCTTATTGGTTTCGCTCCAGTTAACTCTTCGATTTTGTCGATGATGTTAAATGAGTTGATAGTTCTCTTCTTTCCTATTTCAAATGTCAATGAGAAATACTTTGGGAAATATTGTTCAACGTCCCTCACAACCAGAGGCACGTTTTTCTTTTTTTTTTCTTTTCTTGGGTTTTTTTCTTCTTCTCCGTTGGTAGAATTTGTCTTGCAGGTATGTACAGCTGCCCCTCAATCTCACTCATTCCACCAGCACCACCCACTTCCGCAGCTGTGGCTTCTCGACTTTCGGCAGATCCATCGATCATTAAAGCATTGCTTCTTCAATCCTCTTTCGAATACCTTCAATCCTGCTCCTCTGCTCCATTTCAGAGTGATAATCGCCGCTGTCTTCATCTCCCATTCCACGTTGCGAGTCCTCCATCCTCTCCAGATCAAATCCCGTCGGACACTCCTCGCACATTATATTTAGTTTCAGGGGGTGGGCCCCCTTGATAAATCAAGGAGGCCGGTTGTTCTTTCCTATTAAACACGCAGAAATTTTAAATATAAATTTTCAAAACAAAATACAAAAGACCCAGATGTTGGAGGCGCCCCCCACGTTGGTTCTACCCACTGACAACAAATTAATAAATAATCCTATAACCACACTGTTATCAAATTTACATATACAATATGTAATGAGTTATAACTCCAAGTGGGTATACTAACAGTACCACCTCGGGAAGGTGTGGGTAGGCTAGAATACTCACTAAGTGCAAGTAATCCTTATCAAATCCTTGTCTATATTCTGTTCCCTTCACGATACACAAATAATAATAATTCAGTTCGGCACCAGTTAACGTGGTAAAGGGAACAGCGAAAATTCCGAGATAGTAAAAGTTAAGAGTAATTTTTGCACATCTTTGGTCTTATGAAGTGGGTCATAATAACAGTTCTTCTGCACTTTCCCGTAGAAATTTGGCCCTTAATAATTTTGAGGCATTTGTGTGGCTCTAATAATATAACACACAACTATACTGTACTGTTTGATTTCCACGTAATTTAAACCCTCCGGTGTCATTTTTGCCATTTTCTTTCTTTTATTCTACGAAGACATTCAAATTCTTCCACTTTGCGGTATGGGAGGGAAAAATGAAGAGTAGTAGCAAAACTGGGGAAACCATCAATTACATCGCATTCAAACACCACATTTTTATTACACTTTTCCCATACCATAAGCCACAAAAAATACCTGGTATTCTGCCTCTACAAGAGAGCAACCACAGCATGCAGGGTGCATTGAGAAGGACTGGCCGCTCAGCACTCTGCCCATAAGTCTGGTAGACCATTGTTTACCATAGGACAAAAGCCAACAGGCTTGTGTTCTAGTGTCTGAACACGCACACAGTGTTCCAACTTCGACCTGATGCTCCGTGTACATTAGGGCAAGTGAGCACGGGGCGCGTGCTTGGGGTTCAGAGCGCTGTCATCACACCGGTCTGTTCCATCTCTTGGCTGACAATTTACTAAAGCTGTAGAATAGTTACTTCGCCTTCCCGAATAAAATTCATAGTACTAGGTAATGAGATGTGTTCTTTAATTAACGCGAATTTTGGAGAGCTGCCCGATACAAATAGAATATTAAATCTAAAGTTGATTTAAAATACTATACACAATAAAACCTTCGTATAATTGCACCAATTCGTCATGTCCTAATACACTTCCAATCCGCCAGTCAGCCTTTTGTTTCTTTGTCATGTTTTTTTATTTTCTTCAATTTCTATGGCACGAGAAGAGCGAGTACGCGCTTTTTTATTTGTCGAACGTAAAGAACAACACCGGAAAAAAGGCACATGTAAATGTAGAATGAAATGAGCGCTTAAAAGAACGAGAAATAAGCAAGCGATGCAGTCAGTGCCGTACATAAGATAGGAATGGTAGCGAGCGGCAGGCAGCCAGGCCACACAACAGCGGACTCTCACCTTGAGGTTGGGCAGCGTGGGGTCCCCGCCGTGCTCGAGCAGCAGCCGCGCCGCCTCCGTGTGGCCGTGCTGGGCGGCGCAGTGCAGCGCTGTCTCCCCGCCGTGGTTCTGAGCAACAGAACAGCCTTGCATTCACAACGCGCCAACTCTTGGCGAAATGAACCGCAAGTCACCGAATTTTTCAAGAATCATAAACCTAACTGCCAAAGTTCGCACATGATTGATTGTTCGTGCCGTATGAAATATTTCACCACAGATTAGATTATTAGTTAGTTTAAGCCTCCCTATCCGCTACAAAGGCGATCCAAAGAGAGGAAGGAGGAAGGCACCATTTAGTATGGAGTTTAGGGAACGTGGAATCTACGCAGAAAGGGCATAGAAACAGTAAGATGAGAAAGAAGTTTATGAAACAAGATCAAAGTTCAAGAAGAAAGTAGTAGGTGTTGAAAAAACATGACAGCAGTGAACCGAAAAAAGATGGTCCGTAACAGAACAAAAACCCATGTTATTTCAACAAAAAGGAAGTCTACCTAACCCTTAGCTCGGGCCCTCACATAGTCCCCCTGGGAGCGCTAATTCCCATAGATACAATAGTTGTATCCCCCTGAGGGGATATTTCACCACAAAGCATGGTTGACTGAAATATTTGATTCCATACCATAATGAACATCACGCTCGTAAATCTACGCAGGTTCTCAACTTGGCACTAAGAACAACTGATTGATTGATTATAAGAAAGTTTTAGCCTCCCTTTACCATAACAAAGATTTTCAGTTGAGAAAAAAGTTGAGAAAAAAGTTCATGAAACAAA
Organism: Platorchestia sp. MABIK; assembly: GCA_014220935.1. Lineage (NCBI taxonomy): Eukaryota > Metazoa > Arthropoda > Malacostraca > Amphipoda > Talitridae > Platorchestia > Platorchestia sp. MABIK. Next base: position 29,493 of record JACJUY010002819.1, on the reverse strand, counting down.
ATAAAAGTAGAAGAAGAAAGTAGTAGGTGCTGAAGAACAGGACAGCAGTGAACCTGAAAATAGGTGTTTCTTAACATAACAAAAAACCTTTTATTTCAAGAAAAAGAAGGCCTACCTAACTCTCAGCTCGGGCCCACACACATTTTCCCCCTGGGAACGCTAATTCTCATAGATGCAATAATTGTATCCTCCTGAGGGGACTAAGAACAGGAAAGGAACATAGAATTTCAACATTAAAAATGACGTCGAAGGTAATGATTCAATTTTCAAAAATAGAGAACAACAGGACTCAACACTTACAAGATACCAAACATACATTTTAATGAAATTTAAAATTTTCGCTCGCGACGAACCTTCATGATGAATGCCACAGTAGTTAACATGAAAAGTCACAAGCCTCACTTCACTGCAATCACAGGCCTAATCTCGTTGGCTAGGAAGAAACACAGAACACTTCGCCCCTCAGAACAGAAAAACGGCCTGATCTCCAATAGGGCGACACTGCCACCTCGTTTACAGCACCAGCATGCATCCGCTCTACAGTATCAGGCTCGATATCGTGCTCTACTGAATGACGGCAATTATTCTAATGGCTCTTTAGCATCATGTTCGATTTCCCTGCAGTGACACTATTATTGCGTTTAGGGTTTCGCCCCCATCACCGCTCACTTGAAGCGATTACAACAGCGAAACTTTGTAGAGGTACAATCGAACTCTAATTATAAGACTTTTAGTCGATCGGTACAGTGGTAGCTTCTCGGAAGTAAAAATGAATCAATAAATTGAAGAGCGGAGCAGAAACCAATGCGCTTCAGGCCAAAAATAGCGTTCTGCTCGCAGGCCCATTACATCCGAGCTGTAAAAGGAAAAAAGATAAAAGCCCAGAAGCTGGATCAGCATCACAATAGAAGGGCTCTAGTCCACCATAAACTGCGTACGCACGGCCATACTATCGGCCATCTCCCTCCTTGGCCTAACGCCCTAGTGAGCGATGTTCGTAAGTCATACTAATATACTCAATGGAGGTCTATGTCCAACAGAGTAAGTTCACCTTTCCTAACATGAGCAAGAAAACTCAAAAGAGATGGTTTAACACGTTGACTGCGTATTGGGACACGTGCACGACCATGAAAACTTTTCGTTTACGAATCGGTGTAAATGAGCAGCATTTCCATTTTTTCAACGCTTTGTTAAAGATTTTAGCATACGAGGTAAAAAATCATTGTACTAATAAACTTTTTTATACTTTTTAGAAAGATACAATTTTTTCGAGCAGTTAAGACTTTTTATTAAACGCTCCTACTCACAACCTAACTTGAAACAACCGTAGCAGCCGCACAAACACAGTCAACGTGTTGAAGAGCACACAAGAAAGCAGCTTGCAAGGCGGTAATTGCAACCACGTGAGATCAAGGAATCCGAGACTTGTATCTAGGCTATCCAACCGTGGTTGTTAGTTTCTAAAGCGCTAAATTTTTCAGATTCCAGCCAGAGGGCAAGTGTTCAGAGCATCGAGAGCACCATGCAATATACAATAAATTAGAGGAAACGGACAAGGTTAACCGCGTAGCAAGAACTAACACGGGCACACAGTCACACAGGCATTACTCATATTCCTCCCGAACACCGGTATTACTTAATTCAGTGATGGTTTAAAGTCCGTTTCCGTTCGGTGAGCGATTATCACAAAGGAAACCAGAGAGAAGATCAATTGACAACACACGGGCGCAAAATTTCTGCTTTCTGCTGATGCAGCCCGCTAGGTTGATAAAAAAATAGCGTAAGCGTTTCAGTACATGGAAGAGTTGAGTGAGAATAAATTATTAGATTAGACAAATGAATTTCAACCTCCCTGACTGTAGAAAAGGCGTTTGAAAGAGAGGAAGGCACCCTTTAGCATGGAGTTTAGGGAACGTGAAATCATTGTCATTGGTGTGTTAATGCACAAGTGGCCCTGCGCATGAACATTGAGTTGAGATATTAAATTGTGAAACAAGATTAAAGTTGAAGAAGAAAGTACAGTGGACCCCCGCCATATAACAATAATTCGTTCCGGAGTTGGGATCGTGAGGCGAAATCGTCGTTTGGCAGGAATAGATAGACACCTATGGTAATTAGCTAATGCGTGCAAAACCCCAGGTGAAAACATCAAAATGCTATATACATATCTAAAATTAGCTACAAAATAGTATGGTAAGTACTATTTACGGTCATTTTCCCTATTTTACGGCCATATTCCCTAGCGAGGGTAACGATGCGCATGCCTCCTTCGTATTTTTTGATTATCTCCAGCTTCGTTTCCATAGTAAGCATCTTCTTACTTCTCTCTTTAACATCACTAGCAATCTTGGGACCCATGGTTAACGAATTAAGTTTGAATTATGCACTAAAATACTCATTAATACGATATCGCAAGCACTCACACGAGAACAAGTTTTTACGGAACACACGCAAGATTCTGAACTGAACGAGCGATAAACAAAGAGAGAGAGAGGCAGCATTTTGGCCAATATTATTATTTGATTATTATATAAGAAAGTTTTAGCCTCCCTTAACCACGACAAAGATGTTCCAAGAGAGGAAGGAGGAAGGCACCATTTTGTATGGAGTTGAGGGATAGCGGAATCTACACACAAGGTGCATAAAAAAAGTTAGCTAAGAAAGAAGTTCATGAAACACAATAAAAGTTGAGGAAAGTAGTAGGTGCTGAAAAACAGGACAGCAATCAACCGAAAAAAGATTGCCATAACAAAACAAAACCTATTCTATTTTAACAAAAAGGAAGCCTACCTAACGTTTAGCTCGGGCCCTCACATGGTCCTCCAGAGAGTGCTAATTCCCATAGATACAATAGTTGTCTCCCCCTGAGGGGATTTTGGCCAATAGCATATTGACATCCTAGTGACGCCGACCAATAGCAGACCAGCATCTTAGTAACGTATGAGCGTGGTCTGTGGCGAGTGACTCGCACAGTCATACGCACGCACACCGACTGCCAAGTTTGAATTTTGAAATTTCTTGGCCGTGCGAGAGAAATTGTCGTTGATACCGCAGGGCGGGGAAAAAGCCGTAACAAGGGGACAATAAAAATCGCATTCCACTTCGAAACGTGAAATAAACGTAACATGGGAATGCCGTAACCTGGAGGCCCACTGTAGTAGTACATATGTCCTGAAAGACAAGACAACAAAGAACTGAAAAAAACGGTCTAACGAAACAAAAAGCTATTTTAATTCAACAGGATGATAGCTTTAATCTTCAGCCCGGAACCTCACATTTTCCCCTGAGGCGAGAAAACAAAGTTAAAGACACATGCAGTAGTGTCGAAGGTTGCGCTGTTTTCCTCACGAAGGCGACAGAGAACTAAAGAATGAAAGGATAACCTAACCACAAAGCTAAACCCACTAAAGCCTGATTTTGAGGGGGTAACTATAATTATTTATTTTTATGGCATAAAATCTTTCACGTTTCACCGTGCTTGTTTCACTAGATTTCTAAACTCATTTTCCTAAAGTAAGTCATGAGAATAATTTTTGTAACGCATTTTTACACGAGAATAACTAAGTTACGTAACCTACTGCAGGCCGAGATGAAAAGTTCCAAGTGTTCAACAAATAGCCTGTGAAATCGTCTACACATGCTTTTGCTCCTACAATATTCTATTTATGTATTAATTCCAATCAACACTGATTTTAAAACAACCATATTTTATCACTTTTTCATAATTGATACATTTATCTTCATGAAGACGATACGATTTCATGAAGAGACGTTTCGGTCGTCTATCGTCTCGTTATCATTACGTCAGACACGAGGACCAGGCGATGATCTAAACAGTTTTATAATAATCCATGTTAAATCTTGGCAACTCAATTACATGTCCATGAAATACAAATCATCTTCAAACATCGTTAGACAAATTTAGTTTCTCAGTTCTGAGACGTTACGTCAGCTATAAATAGACATACGAATACAATATTTTCATCTTTCGTCAGCATTTCGCTTCTGTCAATTTTCATGAATCTTCCGCTATCTCTCCTTCGTCTTTTTTTCATTTTCCTTCCCAACTTGCTGTTTCTATCGGCAGTGTATTCAGCAAAGGGGACATAGATTCCCAGTGCATATTTAGATTCCCAGTTTTCTTTAGGCCATGTTAATCCTTGGACATCCGCATTTGGTACTCATATTACCGCTATCATAACCACTATCATCAAACTGACACCGGCATCATGTAGTCACCAACATCACAACGAGGAAGTGACTGCCACTCGAAAATGAACTTCGAAGAACACATTAGGGCACAAATTTCACAAGGAATGAAATATAGTAGAGCTATCTAAATAAATATTCATTATCGTTACTAAATAATCATTATCGTTAGCTCTCTTCAAATATCCTTTATTTGGGATTCGAAGTCCTTGGCCAGTTTGGAAGTGGTGTTTTTTTCCTCGGTTCATTTCTTTCGAATAGTAACGCATAATTATTATTCCAGTGTAAATTACTCTTGTTTATATTTAAGAAGGTAGAGGTTCTCATCAGATTTATGCTAGGTACGAAAATTGGGCTTATATGTTTTATTGAGCTTTAATTTGATTTGCTTCTTAGTATTACCTTTTAACACTTGGACTGCGGCAGGTAAAACTGAAGTTTGACATTCAATGCAAACTTAAAGTCAATTGTAGTAAGCAATGCTGAAAACACCAAATAATAATAGGATCATGTTTTTATTTGGTTTTGATTGAGTTTTTTAAAAAATTGAGTTTGTGACCACTGGTTGGTCAGCAGTATAATGAAAACTCCCTTAGAGACCACATATGCTCACGTCGCCACCAAACTGTCAAGAACAATTGAAAGGCAACAAAGCAATGATGGAATAACGACGGTTCCGTCTCCACACGCCTCGAATTAGCGTGCTCGAAATACATTAACGAAGTCAGTGAAATATCGTGGACTCGCTACGCTGAGATTACTCATCAAATGAATCAGTACCAAGCGATAATAAACTCGTCAACAGACATACGAAGTACACTGAGGAGTATCACTGAATTAACCTCATACTTTACGCATGGGAGAAAGTCGCTATCATAAATGTAACGCTTATAATTCAGTAATCAATTTCCAGCGCAATAAGAGCATAGCTTCAAAGGATCAACATGGTGCGCACCATATTTTCAAGCGCTCACATCGAGCGCGTAGTGAGGACATGATCTGAGACGACGCATAGCACGTCGCACACACCGATAATGACGCCTGACACGACAAACAAATTCTGAGTCCATTAATCATTAACTTCCATAGCACTAAATGCGCGTCTGATACTACGTATTTAACTTCTCCCCGCTGATTCCACGCCCTTTGCTCTATGATTCGTAAAATTGACGTCGAATGTTACTACTGATTACCTTTACGTGGAATAGTAACTGAATGAAAATACTGTTATCCCTTATTTACGGTACAGAAATTCCACGCAGTCAGACATGATGAAAAATGTATTCAATACTAATGTACACATACAATATCATCAGCACTATAAAGAAGCGTAGATGCTTATGACGGAATTGAGACACTGCGTGTAACTTAGAACAGCCGCATGAGTGGCAGTTGCAGGCACTGCGCAGCGCTACAGTAAACCGAGATGAGCACTTCTAGGTCACGTGCGGGGGAGCCCAGCTCTCCGTTACACTCGACTTTTGTACGTCTCATTGCGCAGTTCGAAAAGGCTCCACTTTATTGGGTCGATAGCCTTGTAGACGTTATCAAAATAGACTTGGACGTCACGAGTACTTCTTATTTAGATTACAAAGAATCAACACACGATTTGACTATTGTCGATGCTTTTGAGTGTTCGACAGTTGCTGGAGAGTTATGCACAGGTGCAAATGAGAATTGATAGCATACATATTGCACAAAGTACTAGAAACAATTACACAGAAAATGGATAATTGTACGATATGCCCTCTCTACCAAGGAAGATTTACACGAGTAGGTACAACTGTACAGACCAAAGCACCTCTGATAAATCTCGTAGCTCGTAGATACAGTGATGAGATCCGACACTTTCAGTATCCTGCTCCAGAGAAGAACCTAATCTCAATAAATACTTAAGACCATCCTCATGTGACGAGAACAGCTTGTCGTGCCATCACGAATGGCTCCGCAGAACAAACCACACTTGTGTTGGTTGTTAAACCTGCATCCCTAGTAATTTCCTTAATAAATATATGAAAACTCATCCGTATACCTCATTTATATTCTTCATTAGCACTTTTTTCAAAAATCAGCACTTAGAGAGGCTCAGTAAAATTTATTATTCAAAAAAGTCAAAATACCGCATCAAATTCCAAGGGACTGGGAAGGAATAGATCCGCTTTGAGAACAATGTAAAGGGAACTGGGCCTGTGGCAAGGTGTGAGTTGATCACCAAAACCTCACTCAAAATCTGCTCTGTGAGCTGACATGATTCCAGTAGGTTAGCGGGGTCTTTCAAAAGGTTGTTTTACATTCATGATTGCCTCTACTGGGATTTAAACAAATGCATTGATGAAGATTAGATTCAATGTTAGTTTAAGTCTCCCTAACCGCAACAAAGGCGTTCCAAAAAGAGGAGAGAGTAAAAATGCACGCAGAGTAAAATGGTCAAATTCAGAGATGAGGTTTTATTTTTTGATCTGCGAGTCAAATTAAATTTTTTGCTAGAGAATAGTGATTTTTTTCATACGTAAATCCCGTTAGTTAACATAAGACACGAGTTGTCAGTACGAACATCTGTAGCAGTAATTACAAGTCCAACGCCAGCAGCTAAAAGCACTAGGGTCTTTACGTTGATCGAAACAAACTCAAAAGATTGGAGCGCAATTCTAAAAGAAACGATTTGAGCAAAAGCAGGAGCTTTATTCGCACCAAACTGAGCATTGGCAATACAAAGGTTGCGAAAGAACTAACGCAGCACGTGGAACAACTTCTGAGTGAGTCCATGAAGCAGGAAAAGCGAAGACAAACGACGATGAGAAGAGTGGCAGGGTTAGCTACAGAGAACCTGCCACAGGTTTTATCAGAGGGTCGCAGTCGCTGGCAGGAAAGCCATTTCACGCTTCAAAGATCTCTCTTCCAAAGTCATAGGCTTGCTAGGCTTTGATGGTCGATAGAAACCTGTTCCGAGAGAGCGGGCGGGTGAAGCAAGCGGTCAGTTGGGCCCCATTGAAGGCGGCCCGGCATTCTTTGAAGAGGTGGCCGCACCAACTGCACATCGCCGCTCAATGCACGTCGTTGCGCTCTCCACTCAGCCCACTTTCAAAAATGGGACATCACTTCAGCGTTCGTATCAGCTTTACGACCACGCATAAGGTGTGACTTGGGTAACTGAATAGATCAATTCTTTAGTCAATCGAAATTTTTTTTGAATGTAGGAAAACCTGAAGCGCATTCATGATTGTTATAGATTAGATTAGATTATAAGTTAGTTTAAACAGCCTCAACCACAACGAAGGTGTTCCGAAGAGAGGAAAGATGAGGGCACCATTTAGTATGAAACTAAAAGAACGCAGAATCCATACAAAAGGAGTGCACTCACATGAGATTCCCTGCGTTTAGAAAAAAGCAGGTTCGGAAAGAAGTTTATGAAACAACAAGATGAAAGTTGGAGAAGAAAGTAACAGATGCTAAAAAAAAGGACTGCAGTGAACTGAAAAAAGATGGCCCTCAACGAGACAAATATCTACTCTTTCAACGAAAATAAGGCCTACCTATTCAGCTCGGGACCTCACTTTTTTCTCTTATAAGTGCTAATTTTCACAGCTGCAATAGCTGTATCCCCCTGAGGGTCCCCTGGTCGTAACACAGGATAGAACTTCAGCTGGCGCATACACCGACATGATGCGGGCCGTGCCATCGCTCGAGGTGCCAGCGGATGCACGTAATCTACTCGTGAAAGGCATGCAATATGTATCGTTATAATTACTGAGCTTATCCTTTTTTGTAGATGTTTCACCAAGTGTAAAAAATATAGATAAAGACTACGGTAATTAACGCTCAAATACAGCGGAAAGAAGTCGAGAGATGCAAGCACTGTGAAGCATTCGCGATAAATTTCAATAAGGGATGGCATATGCTTTTGCGAGCTATGGTAAAAAATACGTATTAATTAAGAATGCCTCAGAAAGCGATCTTCGCCATCTAGACACAAACGGAAAATTCAGTTGTTAAACGCGAAAACTCATTTGCAGAACAAATGAGCCTCGTTATTTACGCTTATTTACTTGTTCATATCCGCCTCAGAAAAAGAGTTATACACGTAGTATTTGTGTTATTTACAGCGACACCGAAATACAACACGCGTTATCAAATGCCTGTACGTCACCAACCCTCAAATGCAATCGTACAGTCTTTCCGCTGGTACTCGTGTCCTGCTCCGCCATTATTATCTAGTCCAGTTTACAACGAAGGCATAAAAGTCAGATCGGACCGGAAGCCTAATGAATGGACATGAAATGCGTGCGCGCCTAACTTCATTTCGTGCTCTAATTTATACAAAGCCAGCCAAGGCATCGCCAGCACGCACACAACTTTAAGACAATCGGCTCCTGTTGAGCGCATGAAGTCTTGACGCGGGGATGTTGGCGCAAGCTGTGCGCCTGCTAATTGCAGGGGCTGCAGGGAAACTGCCCCAGCACCTAGCACAAGCAGCAGCAGCAGCAGCAGCCGCCAAGTGTTGACGCACAGATGGTCATCGAGGGACACGAACCTGAGCAACCATGATGCCACATCCTGAAGTTCGTCCCTCTCATTGCTACCGTAACAATAGTACATTAAATTCGAACGATAAACATGCCTTCATACTTACTTCGGTTCATTCAGTGGTTTGAACGTAGTTATCATTTTATCAGTTTCAACTCCCCATCCATAACAAAGGCGATCTTACGAATGCAAAGAGAAATGACCCTGTACTATTATAGATCGTAGTAAATAGGGAATCTACGCACCAGGCGTGTTGCCATACATCAAAACAGATCGTTAGAAAAGAAAATACCAAGAAAAGATAGCGAAGAAGCCTAGAAAACAAAGGACCAAAATGGGAATGAAAGATAGAAGTCTTGAATGCCTATCTACAAGTCTACAACTGAGGTAACCAAACAGTATCTCCACTGGGGTCTCCAATTTTTATGGCATAGGATGTACAAGGTTAGTCGTTAGTTTTAGCCTCCCTACCCGCAGCAAATAGGATGCACAAACGTAAACCTGTTGGCTACCCGGCACCTCCTGAGAGGAGCACATCCGTAACGCGTCAAGTCACGCGATTACATTACTCAGCAGACACGCACGCTGAGGGTCTTATTTTATTTTGTGCCCAAGCAGCCGACCACAAAAATGTGCACAGTAAACAAAGTTGCCACGTTGCCACTAAGTTACCCAAGCACACGTAGAACTGCTGCGTGCCAACAACAATGAAAGTACCAATGGCAATAATGCTAATTTAAGGATCATTTGTAAGAAATGAAATTTAACGCTCACATTGTATATATTCTCGTTGAACCTATGCAATGTATTGCAGGATTGTTGCTTTCTCTGATAAATGAACCATCTGATGACGAGTTACATTTCCTCCAGCAACAGGAGTGAGGTCAGATGAACGGAGTTCATCGAGAAAATCATCTACACGAATGACTTCTTAACATTCACTAGCCTTCAACAACTGCACAGCACACTTGATGTATATTTCATTGGTTTACTTCCAAAGAAGGTAGGGCTGGAACCCAATGTCTGCCAGTTCTTTAAGCATTCTCACCAATGCATGATTTGCCCATAGAGGAGGAACTTGGTCATTCAAACAAGACCAGGTGGAATTGCGGTGTTAATGATGAAATAGATCGAATTCAGACCAACACACACACCACTGTAACCATACAAGCAAAGACAAAGTTTATGCAAAGAGAGTTGACACTTGAACAAATTATTCTCACTAAGACGCAAATCGTTGAATGAGACGATCTCGAATTCAATGAATAGTTGGTGGACTCTAAAGTAGAAGATAAGAATATCTTACCATATCACGGTATCACATGAGAACGTACACACCAGCTTTGCTACCAACAATAACACAAGATTTTCAATAGTTTGTTTGAAGACATGTCTTCCAGGAGTGGGCGTAGCATTTCTGATAAGAACATTTGCATGTTTTTTAACTCAAGATTTCCCGATTTCGTCAAGGAAAGCATGGGGCTCGGAAATATTAACCCTCATTTTCTTCCCCCAAAAAACGGCGCTTTTTTGAATGGAAATCATCAAGTAAAATGAAAGAAAATTGAAAAATAAATAAAGTGGAAGGCTTATCGTAGGAGAAAACCAATGTATTACTCTGCGAATTACAACCAATTGAAAAAAGCTGACAACTTAAAATCCTAAACCCTTTCATCACTTCCATGTTTTCGTTGCTTATCACAAAAAAAAAATTCGACATTATTTCTGATTATATTTTCCATCTACATACGAGTTTAACTCAGCTAGAGCTTGAATTAGTTGAAGAGGAAACATTTATCCCCCCTCCCCCTCAGAAAAAATAACTAAGGACTAACTTTTCAAAACATTTGAGATACAGAGAGCGCTTTAATAGAGGTACTACCGCATCTTAACACGACGCGTGCTTCAGCCTCTCCTGTATGTTGACGAAACAATAGACTCAAGTCTCTCTAGACACGGAGTGTCACTGTAGGTCAAGTTATAGGCAAGGTAATTACTCAGAATTTTCTACAAGCTAGAGATTGTACACGCGAGTGGCAGTCAATGCATGGATAAGCCAAAGGTATTTCCCACAAGATCCCTGCCCGAATGGAGGCAACGCCCTCGTGACACCGCGCTACACAATAGCTTGAAGCAGGTCCAGCATGGGCTGCATTTACTAACAATTTACGCTGTCATGGCTGCATAGCTGGCAGAGGAAGTCCACTGATAATAACTTATAATGCTTCAATTGTTTGAAAACCCAGCTCTTGTTTTTAGAACAGACAAGACTGCAGCACACTGTGTGTATTCACAAGCATTGGCAACATTACAAAACTAGGGTTCAAGAAAAAATTTGTTTGAAAGTGACCAATACCACCCATTCAAATTAGGTCAGAGTTCATTTTTTATCTGTTCTTAATCCAAGTTTGAGGAAAATGAGAACTCTTATAACACACACATGGATCGTACCACCTAAATGATCAAAATCATAAGCTTGAATGAGCAACTAGTTTCAAAAGATTAGATGCTAGTTTAAGCCTCCCTAACAGCAGCAAAGGCATTCTAAAGAGAGGAAGAAGGCGGGCACCATTTAGTATGGAGTTAAGGGAGCAGGGAATATATGGTAAAGATGTTTAGAAGCAGTAAGTTGAGAAAAAATTTAAGAAACAAGACAAAAGTTGAAGAAGAAAGTAGTAGGTGCTGAAAAACAAGACAGCGGTGAACCAAAAAAAGAGAGTCCGTAACAGAACAAAAAACCTTTCTTATTTAATTAAAAGGAAGGCCTACCAAGCCTTTAGCTAGGGACCTCACATGTTCTCCCTGGGAACACTAATTCCCATAGATTTGCTAGTATCCCTCGGAGGTGACCAGTTTGCTAGTATGTATCCCTCAAAGGAGAGCAGTTTCAAAAACAGACACAACAATAGCATGAGAGAATGTGAGGGTGAGTAGGGGAGCACTAGCCACACACCTGGTGGTTGATGGTGGCAGGCACATGGACACTGAGGGTGAGGAGCGCCTTCACCACACTGGCGTGCCCGGCCCAGGCGGCGAGGTGCAGCGGTGTGGACCCCTTCAGGTCCTGCACGTTGGGGTTGGCCTCGTGCCGCAGCAATGAACACACAATCCCACTGCACAACAAAACATCAAACTTTTATTTTCCTAAACACTTCTCTCACTAAGCTATAGAATGTAAAGCATGAAAGGTAAAGTAATGTATCAATTTCAGTATTCACAACTTCAATCAAGATGAAAATGTGTTCTTCAAAATAAACTTTGAAGCAGCCACAACTGTAACAGCATGAAGGGTAAGAAGCATTTATAACCTACACAAAAATTGAGTCACTTCCACAAACAAAATGCAAATACATACAAGCCATCACACATGCAGTTTTCCAAAATTGCTCTCCACCCACCCCTACAGGAAAATAAAAGACTATATCTAGTACTACATCATTAAAAGCAGTAATCAGGAAAATAACTAGCACCTATTGCTTGAATTGCACTAGGTGGCACAAGAATGTCCTTACAGCACAAGCCATCCTCACACAGACCTAACCATGACTGTCAATACAGGCATGCTCTGCATCAGATGCAGCCATTCTTCCTAGCACATAATGACTGAAGTCACACAAGCAGCAACATTGAAAAACAATGAAAACCAGTGCACTCACAATGAATAATTTTGTGATCATTCACCACAATGGATTAGGAATATTTGTACCACTGACGTATCTAAGGCAAGAACATACAAATATTCATTGAAAACACTTTTATCTGAAGATCCACAACTAGCCAGGGGTACAACTAACTCACTAGTGTCCATTGAGAGCAGCATGGTGGAGGCTGGTGTAGCCATTAGCATCAGAGCAGTTCACTCCAGGACCACGGCGCAAACTGGACATAAGAAAAGAGCTACCATTTACTGAATGTTAGAAAATGTGATCATTATTACCACTTTGACAGCTACATTATTACATAATTAAGTTAGTTTAAGCTCAAAAAAGCCAATTTCACATAAGTAAAAAGAAGAGACCATTTGGTACAGACTCTAGAGAACAGGAATTCTATGCACATGAGATGTTCTCACACAGGATACCCTTCACATAAAAACAAAAGGTGAAGAAAATAGAAAGAAATGGCAGAGAAGAAAGAGTGAAAAAGAAATGAAAATGGGAAGAACAAAATGAGCAAGGAAGACAGAAATCCCAGAAGCCTATTTACAGCTGAGATAACCTAATAGCATCACCCTGGGGGTGCCAGTCTCAATAGCATAGGATAGACAAGTCCAACAAATCTAAACCTATTGTTTATTTTATGGCTCCTAAGGGGCCCAATAGGGTACATAAAAATTCTAGCTATACTGCACAAACTTTGAAAAAACCATGATTGTATCCCCAAAACAGACTGACTGATCTGCTTTTGAAGAGAAGGAACTGGTACCATCATTGGTATTCACAAAACTAAGGCACAAACTTCCATATACTGTGATTACAAGTAAGAAAACAAGCAGAGTCAATTTCAACTACTTTTAGAATATTGTTGTCCAGCACATAGCAGTATATATAGTTTATTCAGTGACTGGAAGTTGAAAAATGTGCAGCACAAAATAAGCAAGACAACCAATATGAATAAGAAGCACCATGCTCCCAGATAAGGTAGGCCTAAACAGTCCAAGCCCACGGTGGACATGACTAATTGTCACTGAGCATTTCCAAGCATTAAATCAACTTTAGTGGCATTAAATGGGTTGGAAATCATTCTTTAAAATATCTCCTTTAGAAAAACATGTTAAATAATAAGTAACTTGTACATTTTGAATTATATAACTTATAGTAAAAAATTCTACACTAATCATTTTGAACGGTTTTGAACCATTCAACATGAATTTTGAAAAAAAAACATGAGGCCTGTCATTGAAATTATAAAATTTACACAAAAACACTAATAAATGAATTGAACGGGACATTTGGAATTTTTTGAGATACTGATGGCAATAAAATTTTCCGCACTAAATAGATCAGCAAAACAAGAAATTCCAATTCTTTATAAACATTTAAAGCACAATTTAATTATCAATAGGTCAAATTCCCCAACAGCATTCACAACTGACAAAGGATGTTCTCTCTGTCTTTTCTTTTTAATTTTCTTGCAAATTAACCCAAAACTAGATACTATTTAGAACATAAAGGTGTCAAGACTACAAGATAACCTATGCTGTATGACTAATGTAAATGATGACCTACACTGGCAAGGAGAACAGAGGGCTCAATGTTATAATTCCTTGTACTGATTTTTGTTTTTTCCACCATCCTATATCAAAGCAGCATGTTGGCCACTACAAAACTGCACTACATACCAGAGCACCAGTCCAGAAAACTCCATCTTGATAACTTTTATTAGTATATTGAAAGATCATTATTGCATTTTTTTATTTTTGCCAACGTAAGTATTTTCAGATCCTAAATTACCAGTAAGTTTTGCCCTCACGTAAAAGAAAAAGCCAGCCAAGATGAAATCTTAGCTGTAATACCAACCGATCTATCATGGGAAACTTATAAGAAAGTCAGATAAAACCAGTGATTAACTCAACAAACATTACCAAACAAAATGTTTTACAAATGGTTCTGTTCAGTTATTTAAGCCTCATATTTATATGGGAAAAACACACATTGGGATTTACAAGGATTGCAAAAATAAAACAAGCAAAGGCTAATTTGCAATTTATACCAGAAGAAAGTTTGTGCATCCCTTGCAAAGAGAATAACAAAGTTGTGAAGAGTAAGTAGTGATGCGCTCATTTTCAGCAATGTTTTATCAAATGCTTAATGATTCTGTAAAATACAGACAGAATATTCAATTTCCCAGCATAATAACAACAAAAACATAATCATCCATGCAGAATCTTGACAGGAAAAGTTTTGAGTTGATTATTTCCTATCATAGCTCAGCAACAAGAACAATAAGCATTCTATACCATAAGATCTCAACTGATTTGGCCCACTACCCTAAGCAGGAACATGAAGGTAAACCACAGATGTGTTGGGAGTGCACAATGTTAGAGCCAGGGCAAAATATGAGACTAATTCATCAAGCCCAGCATCAATTATTTGGAATTAGAAATTGAAGTTTACTTCTTATGTAAAACTTGTATGAAAGTTATAGAAGTACAATTGAACTATTCTAACAACACATAGACAAATTTGGTAAAATATTTTATGTCAACCAATCCTAAAATTACATGCAGCTTTGCACGTAAACTTGCATTTGCATATATGAGATGAAATATATTTCCTTGCATATACAACAAAATGATGAGAAAAAAAAAGCTATTTTTCTTTGGCATAGATTATTTGCTTCACCATACAAACATAGTTGACCTATGGTGATACAAGATTTATTCGACTATTTTGTGCATAACAATGTACACATTTGTGGCAAATGAAACTGATTTCTGATTTATTTAATCATGAGTTCTAAAACTTATTATAGCAAACTGTCTGAAAGCCATAATGCTTTTGTTCCTTAATGGTTACAATACCATACAATTTCAATTGAGCTGTTATTAGTACATCTGGAAATGCACTGATCTTATACCTGATTATTGAGGTTTTATGGACAAATACTAAATTAAATCCGACTGTAACATCCACTCTGGTCTGAAACTTTCTCTTCAATCATGGCATATCATTTCATCATTTGCTTAATTAACTGGTGAGTATTTTTTCTCACAAAGCATGTACATCTAAAAGATATAGCCAGGACACCAAACCATCTGGTGACCAGGCACTCATTTGCCCGGCCAAATGTTTGTGCAGTCAATGTCCATTTCCTTCTTTATTTATCAAGAAGAACCTTGTAGTTAAGCAACTGAGAAAAAAATGAGCTCACCTTATTTGATGGAACTTCCACACAATGGTATGAAAAACAGTAATATGCAACACAAGAAGTAACATACAACAAGACCGAACAACGTCAAACCTCCAACTTATGCACCAATCACAAAAACAGCACCAAACCAGAGAGCCGGCTCACACAACCTTAACGCAACGCCTCTCGGACCCATCTCCAGAGCCTCCACCTCACCACCAGGACAAAACTATTCAACAACAAATCTATGTTAATCCTAATCCCTGTTCTTCTTTCCACTATTTTTTCGTGAATATGCTTTCCAAACTTACTAAACCTTTATCTTTTTGTATGTGATAGCTTCTAAGAATATTTGTTTCTAAAGTAACTGATGAACGGTGCAAGAAAATCATCTGACAAAGTAATACACTTTCTTGCAAAAGTTAGTGGAAAAATTTGCAAATTACATTTACACAAAAGATATCATTTACAATTACAAAGATTATATCATTAAAAATAGAGAATAAATTACATTCATTTTTGGCAATACTTAGGATTTTTTCAAGTAAACCTGCTAACCATGTCTCAAAATTTGTAATCCCAATAAGTTTTAAAACAATTGGTTAACATAAGAAATCAGAATTAACTTACTGCAATTAATTTAGAAATTTGTAATAATAATTATATAGATGTAGGATAAAATGATCCAATAAGCCCTGTTGCCCCTGTCCAAGGTAGAATATCAGGGAACTTGATTATGACCAGACACAATGGCACTTCGGAACTATGAGTAGCAGTCAAACGAATTTTTGTCAACTATTTTTATTGTACCTCAAAATCTTAATCGGCATCCTAGTTTTGATCAATTATGACCAGAAATAAGTTATTAACATGTTATAATAAAGAACAAATCACAAAAACAATTTTATGTAGCTTTCCCTTGTAAAGTAGAAGAATGAACTGTGATAAGACAGAGCATTACCATGCTACTCAGACCACATTTTAGAGGTAACTGAATTGCTGTGGCTGTCAAAAAGAACGTGAAAGGAACTTACTCTCAATCAAATGCTTACACATCGTACTAAAATATAATTTTACACCAGGATTCTTTCAGTATTTGGACATATTTTAACGTCATTGGAAAGAGAAAATATTCAGCTTTACGAAGAGGTAATTTTTTCTGGAAAAAAATATTTATAGTTACAATAATTTGTTATTGTTCCCCACACTCCATAGCAGACAAAATAAACTGCAGTCTGTCCAAAGGAAGAAATTAGCTTTCCGATCAAGTTCCGGCCAGAAAAACCACTTGCTGGATGTAAATGAACTACGGAGAAGTTCCTTTGACATCATTCCGATGTTTCTATCCTGCCGCAACAATTTGGCAGTGTGTATGCAGTGTAATGTACTGATGTTAAATTAAGGATATAATGATTTATTGCAATGTAATGAGACATTTAAAATTTTAATCCTAACGTGGTGAAAAATAGTTGAAATGTAAATCTGGTTTTTCCCTTATATTGTTCGTAAAATCATATAATAACTTTATTTGCATTGAAGTGCTTAGATTGGGAATATTTATCTACGAATAAGAATTTGTTATATCAAGTTAATGATAATCAAGAATTTATCAGCCAAATAAATGACTTTGTTTTAACATTATTCATCGGGAATAGAAATGTAATAAATTCGATTCATGGCTCATTCATCTAAAATTGCAACAAGAGTCTCTAAAAGCAAATTTAAAATTATTTAATTCCTGTGCTTACATTTGTGAATAAAATACTTTAATTTTCTAGTGACATGAGCACAAGAAAAAAAGCCATTAGGTCATCTATGCTATATGTCCCACGGGCAACTGCATCCACTCAAGATAAAGTCCGATAAAGTGTTATAATTATTTTGTTATAAATACGACTAACTATTCGAAAACTTTTACTAGATGTTTATTCATTAACTTTTAATGAAAAAGTTCACAAGATGTTTTACATTAAAAAAATCTTAATTTGCCATAAAATATAAATCATTTGATTTGACCAACATATTTTAATCAAAGCCACTTGATACACTTCCACAAAAATTTGTGGCTAGGCTATTTTATTTTTCCAAATCGTTTATATGCATATTTGATACGTAGGAGTAATAGATGTCGAATGACGACCTCATACTCATAAACGCAGAATTTTTCAATCTATATTTTATTTCAATATTAATCCCTGATATCGCAAGTTCAGCTCATATTTCAACGTAGGTGCGCACTAATAAAAGTGTTGTTAACAATGCATCGTCACTGGTATTATATTATTTTTTAATTTGCATTTATACGAATTATGAAACCTTGATTACCGCATCAAACCAAAAGCTTTTTTTATTCTTTTCTCTCAATAATTTTATTCGACTATTGAAATGAGTATTAAGATGCCAAGCAGGCTTCTCTACTAGTGATGTACCGATAACATTTTGTTGGCCGATACCGATACTCCGATACTTGGAAATACTGATACTTTGACCGATACTACTACCGATCCCGATACTTTGAAAATTATATTAAAATAAAACCATTATAAGCCCTACATGGGTGTTATAATAAAATTATTCACTAATTTATCTAATAATATAACAATACTGACAATAAAGTTTTTGATTATGAATAATAAAACTGCTCTTGCTCTGTTAACTATATTGTTAAAACAAACGAAATGAAATCCATTCGATAGATAAGTGTTTCTAATCGTATTGCAACGTAATGTAAACTAGCTCTAATAGCAACTGGTTCCAAAAGTGGACCAAAACAATCGAACGAGGTTTGAACGAAATTTCAACCAGGTTTGGACGAAACTTCGACCAGGTTTGGA
>JACJUY010002818.1:54533-74766 GCA_014220935.1 Platorchestia sp. MABIK | reverse complement strand
CCAAGCTACCAACCAAATCGTAACGCACGTAGCTTAGTTCAGTAATATTAGTTCCGGGTAACCCGGTAGTGGCAGCGGACTACCGTCCTTCATTTAAGATTATCTTAACATATCGTAAAGGAGCAGGAGGTGCGATTAATGCTCAGGGAAAGAAAATACCTCCCGAAGGAAAGAAAGAACAACCAGAGCACGTTATATACAATTGAAAACTACTATCAAACAAAGCAAAAAATTTGAACGAGAAGTTTGAATGGTTAATTAAAGACGTGGGCTAGTAAAGGATTTGTTGTATACCGTAACATCTGTGTTTCATTGAAATATCTTCTGCTTAACTTCATGGATTTTTCTGTACAAGTCTCAGGAGACACGTAAGCCCGATCTTTCATGAAGAGAAAGAACTTGTCTCTCGTTAAATATTTTTCGGTTATGAAATGTCATCAGTGCATGTTAAATTAAGGGTAGATTTGGCTGGCTTCGTATTTAGATTCTTTTACGAAGAACGACCTCAAAGCGGGTCGGGAAGTTCAAGAAAACTTGGGTTGGGTCTTTTTTTGGTTCGAGGGTGACTCCCTCCGGCGGCTCGATCGTGAAGCGCTGCAAGATGGCGGCCGAGAAGAGGAACAACTCCATGCGGGCCAGCGACTCTCCTAGGCACTGGCGACGACCTGCATACATGTACAGTAATGGAACTTTACCACCATGAGTTAGTTATAAACATTTTTAAACATCATGAAAGTAATGATTTAAAAATCGTAATGAAAAATCTATCTCAGTTCGTCCATTGCTCGTTTCATGACATTGAAAAGAACGAAATGAAATTCAAAAAAAAAAAAGTTGAAATGAAAATGTACTAATAATCCACAGGTTCCAAGCAATATTTCAATCGCAAAGTGATTTTTTGCGTAGAAATTCTCTATCCTAAGTACTCCACCGGACTCGCATCAAATTTCACACATTTAAAATTAAAACATTTACGGTTATTGTTTTCCCGCTACGACAAAAGAGAAAGCTCACGCTTACCAATTGAGAAGGGAAGGAAGCTGTCTTTCTTCCCGTCAAGGTTTCCATCTTGGTCGAGGAAGTGATCCGGGTGAAGCTTGTTAGGCTTCTCCCACACAGCGGGATCGTGGTGGCACATTTCGGCGCAAGGCATGATCAAAGTTCCCTGGGCATATTGATTTGTTTAATTTTTGACCAACGATTTGTTAGTTGCTTGTCCATATCCACTAAATAAGTTAAAAATTCCTTAATGTTTACGCTCTTTAGGACTGCCTTTCGAATGAACTAGAGATTTTACTCTTTATAGCAAATGGCTTTGCACTGACTTTACTTTTAATTTTGAAATTATGATTTAATGGTAAGTCCATTTAGTCTTAATTTCATACAAATGTATAGTTATCCATTCACCAATAACTACACACTCCTATGGCATTTATCTAGAGCAAATATCTACCATCAATCAGTGATAATAATAAATGAATTTCACACGCGTACTTAAGGACTCCCGGACTAAGATAGTGTCTTCAATTAGGAACGGAACATTGTTGATTTATTGAAAGTTTAAGGTTACGGACTGAAGTAAACATGCAAGGAAATATCAAACAAAAAATGAATATAAAACACCAAGAGACTCACTTCGGGAATAATGTATCCTTCGAACTTTACATCCGTCATGGCTTTGTGCGGCAAGGTAAAAGGTACAAGTGAGCTCAGCCTCAGGACGTCCAGCAACATCGCGTCCACGTACTGCAACCTGAGAACAAACCATCAAGTTCCATTGAATTTTCATTGAGAAGATTGTTGGGTATTTTCTCTTAACAGTTGCTGTTTCTGCCAGAGTATCTTTCCTTCCTCATGATGACATAAGTCGGTCGACTGAAATGATGTCACAAATTTTCTTTCAACTTTGGTGTATTTTTTTTTTACAGTGTTCTGAAGTAAGACCCAACTCCTTGTGCTGTGAGACATCCAACAATCACTTTGCATTCAACTAAATCTCTGTTTAGACGTTTTGCACCCAGTCTTGCAATTAGCCATTTAGTAAAACTGGCATCAAACTATTGAATATTTTCTCATTTTTCATGTAGTGGCAAATGCATCCTCTACAGTGTAGTTACAGATTTGCGCGTCGACTTATTTTTCGTGTTCTTCCCATAACATACTGTAGGTCTTTATACCCGTCCTGATGAAGCACTCACTTTCTACTACGGGCATTACGTTATTCAAGGAGTCAACTGATATCAATAACAAAATGTTTGCTCATGAGATGAACATTACAAAAGTGTTGACAAAAAATTTACGGGAAGAATTATCTTCACAAAACTAAATGGTAAATAAATTTTCCTTCGTTAGCTGGAGTACTCAAATTGAGTAAAATTACGATCAAACAAGTCAGCAACCCCAATGTTGGTCCATTTTCGATTTATGTTAACAGATCCTTGTCAACCGGGGTTCAAATTTAGGAAACCATAAGATATGTCCCTGATATGCAGCGTCTCGACTCACTGGCTCCTGTCGTTGAGGGACGGCAGGCGCTCCTTGGGGACCACTTCATCCAGCAGCTTGTGGATTTTTGCTTGAATCTGCAAAACAATTAAGTTTTGCAATTGCATCTTAGGCCAGTATAATGACAAAAAGTTCATCGAAGGAATAATCACTTTTGGGAAGGTTAACAAAGCAGCTTTTGCACAAAAGAAGTCGTTGAATAAAAAACGGGTTTAAATGTTTACAAAAAAGGTGCAAAACAGAGGAAATATATTAAATGTAAGTTTATGCAATGACAAGTGATCAAAATTCAATTTCTGCTATCTATATGTCTTGATGTCAATTTCTGCAGAAAGTTAGAGAAAGTAATATAAGGCCCAATTTGCAGAAATTGCCAGTTCACAGCACCTCAGGGTTGATGGCCATGAAGAGGATCACCCAACGCAAAGTAGACGAAGTCGTCTCGGAACCAGCTATGAACATGTCGCCCACCATAGCGATCAACTCTTCTTCTGCTCAATTTCAATAGTAATCACAGATATTTTGAATTTAGTGTCTATGTAATCTTGACACAGAATATTTGGAAATTAAATTTTCATGAAGTATTTTTCATATTGAGTATTTCCATCTCGATTGTATTACTTGCCCACTATCATTCTTTAATACAATTATTCCACAATAAATGTGAAGTGAAATTCAGTGTCTTCTTACCAGAAATATTACTGAAATTATTTGATATTGAAACTTAGGATTGATGGTTTCGAATCGTGTTTTCTAAGACCAAAAAATGGCTGATGCAGAACCAAAAGTAAAGCTCAATTGAATGTGCAGATTTACTATGGGAATATTTATTTTTTAAAAGAAGACAGCATTTTCTCAGAGATCAGCTTGAAATCGGAAGTAGATGGGCAGTTAATTACTTTTTTCGTAATGGTGTTGGAATGTTTTTTCTGGCCTCACGTACCAGGTCCTATGATTTTGATGCACAGTAACAACTTTTCTTAAATTAAAGATCAAATGCTCTAAAAATCATTCAGCTTTAAATGCAGATTGAGCATCACAGTAGATTTTATTTTGGTGTCACAAAGCATTCTATTCTTTCGTCGTATAGAAGTGTGTTTCGGACGAACACTTTTTTCACTCGCTACTTGCTCAAACTTGGTCGTTTTCGCCAATGAGGGGTAATTAATTCCCGAAGGAAAATTGAAAATTTCTCTCATATTTGAAACTTTTAAAATAGCCGATCAGGCGTTGTTTAGCGTGCATTGTCAGAAAATTAACAATTGAAAAATAAATTGTTTATTCACAGAATTCTCATATTTAATAGGGGTTTCTTTAACTTCATCACGTAAGACACTGTTTCACACTGATAACTTCCTACTGAGAAAAAAGAATTTTGAACAATTGACGTGCTCCATTTTTACGTTCTACTAGCATTCATTAATTGTATTGCATTCTAAAGTATTCAATTATTTCCATCGTAGACTACCTTACTTCGTTTTTAGTAAATAATTAAGTGGATTAGCAGTCCGGACCGTTAGAGCGCAAAAGCTCTTGACAGTATATGTCTTCAAATATACTGGTACATTAATAAGGTGCTAGGTGTGTATTCTTATTCCAACCCTACTGAATTCAGATGTGGAAAAAATCTCGTTGTAAATGAGTTTCTCATTTTGTTTATTTGGCACCTTTAAAGAAATAAAATTTTCTGAAATTACCATCCTCAGCTGTGAGGTACCCGGAGGCGTCCCTGTCAGGATGCATCATGAGGAATTGGTCGATCACGTCTTTCGGGTTGTCTGCATCCAATGCCTTCAGGTGCTCCTTGAACACACTCTGAAGCAGGCCAAAGTTTGAGTATCTCCATAGTTTTTCAAACTTAATGTCATTGAGATATACATGAATACAGAGTGACATTCTATGACATCTTGGGTGATAAAGCATTATCTCGAAGCCTTTAAAAGTTCGTTTTTCTTTCATTTCGTACTCCAACATTTGTGAGTGGAAAGAGCTGACCTTTTATTTAAGAAAATGAACTAACTGATAAATAACACGGTGCTTCATCAGGCAGCGAGGGAAAGGTGTGCAAGTGTACTAAAAATATTCGTAGTGAGCCTTATTTCTAACACTATGGAAGTTGAATTAGTATAAATAATAATTTTTTTTTCATGCACTCATTTCGAACGTAATTCAGAGAGACGGTGAAATACTTACCCGGAACATATCGAAAAGGTTGTTTCTATTTTTTATAATAACATCCAGCTTCATCACTCTGTTCATCATGAAGTTTGGCAAAATCTTGACCAGAAATGGAAAAATATCGAGAAGAAACATTGGGCCTTGAATGATGGCAAAATCCTCTTCAATCGTCTTGTTGTACTTCAATATTTCTTCATCATTGATGTCGTAGCGTTTACCTGAAAATTTTGAAAATCTTATTTTAAGAATGGCAAATCCTGAAAACGGCATAATATTATGTGAGCTTGATTGGCAGAAGTATGTGAAAATAACTGTGGCACTACAGCACAAGTGAATGATATAACCTCCATTTGAATAATGACAGCAATTTTTTCAGAGTCTCACTTGCTAACATCTGCCAAATAACGTTGAGTACAGCCCCGTTGATGAAAACGTCCATGACCGCAGGTTTGCCGACGCAGGTCTTCTCCAGATGGTCGACCAACATGGCCGCTTCGTCCTGTATGGAGTCCTCGAGTGCTGTCTTGCCCATCCCGAGGTCCCGCAGCTGGCGGAGCAGAAACCGACGGTTTTCTACCCACTTTGGTCCGTCGCTGTCGATTACTCCTAATTGTGGAGAAGCTCAAGTTCATTAATTGTGTTACAGATGCAGTGCACGAAAATTGAAACTCAGTAATTGAATAGAAAATTGACAGTTGACAGTAACGGGAGAAACTTATGGGAATTCACGTTCATTGTTCATAAAAACAACTAATGTTCAAGTACATTTCAACTTTCGACTACTTAGACATATTACCATCTATGATAGGGCGTCTGAAAACGATATGAGCTTAGTTGTAACCCGACATCCACATTTAGTGGATAAAAACGCAAACAGTATGCGCTTCAGAATTTACCCATGTTTTTGAAGAACTTGTAAATTTGAGTTGTGAAGAAATTTGGCCGTCCTTGAAAGTCAGGATGATTGTAGGCCTTTTTTATCAGGTTGAAGTCGGTGAGCACCACGATGGGGTACGAGCCCCACTTCGTCCTGTGAGAAATTGTGCACAAACATAGGCATTCGCAGCAGCTGTTTATGTGGAATGTTTGTTTGAAACTGAACGACTGAAAATGATAAATCTGTTTCCCCATTAATTTTCCAGCTTACATTTCAACTCAAATCTTGTGCGTAAATTATACATTATAACTCATAAAAAACGCAATCACTTTAAACGTCCAACATTTGGAGAATTGAAAATTCGAGAGCCATGGTTTTAGCGTGACATGTACAGGCTTAATTACTTAACGATAATTCATCGTAACTTTCAGTTATAACAGTTTTTTGTTCATTTGACATAAAATCAAAGTTATTTCACGATGCACGCATGCACTGGGGTTAGACGAAATAAGGGAAACACCTTAGAAAATCAACAATATATATTTTAATATGGTATAGTAGGTCCAGATTTTGAGACAATTGCAGCCTCAATTTTCTGAGGAATTGATTCACACAAATTGTGAATTGTTTCCACAGGAATTTCAGCCTGCTCTTCAGTTAAAATATGCTCCAGTTCTTTTAGCGACAATGGCGGCAGAAATTGACTTCGTACTTGAATCTATAAAACCAACCGGAAATGCTCAATAATGTTGAGTTCTGAGGATTGTGGTGGCCAAATGAGATGCTCAATATAATTAGAATGTTTCTCGTGTAATTTTTTAACAATAATTCTAGTTGTATATTAAGGCACTCTCATCTGGGAAGATGCTCATTTCCTTTCGGAAACAGCGCTTGAACCAAAGGATGAACATGGTTGCCCATTAGTCTCGGCTGTTAATTCTTCAAAGGGAAATCATTTGCCCGGTGAATTTCCAAGAAATAGCACCTCAGATCATCACAGAACGCCCACCATGTTTTATGGTTGGGAGAAGGCAGTCTGGATTTAAGACTTCTTTCGGCTGTCTCCAAAGGTACACTCGGCCGGAGGTCGGAAATTAGGTAAACGATTATTCGTCAGAGAAAATCAAATTTTTTCCTGCTCGACGGACCAATTCCGGGGGGTTTCTACATAACTCTACACACTTCGAAGCATTTGTTTTTTAGAGCAGAGGTTTTATAATTGCAGCTCTTCCGTAGGATCCAGATTTGTGCAGTTCCCGACGAACAGTTTTCGTGTAAACTAGATTCTGTAGGTGTTCATTGAGGTCTGCAGTGATTTTAAGAGCCATGGTCTTGTGGTTCTCTCTAACAATTCAATTTAGAGTCCGACGGTCTCTCTCAGACAACTTCGACTTTCGGCCAGACCTGTTCTTTGCTGAGGACGTTTTTCCTTATCTTCCAAAGGCAGTCATAACTTATGAGACAGTTCCTCTTGAAACGTCAAACATTCCGGCACTTTCTGTTACACTAGCACCTGCCATACGAACACCAACAATTTGGCCTCTATGAAAGTCAGAGAGGTCTTCTATTTTCATAAGGTTGTAGTCAAATTTCCTTTTAGATATCTTTAAAAAAAACAGTTGATTTACATAAAATTTCACTCAACAACAATATTGAACAACAAAACTTTAAAATGTGTCAAGTTTTGATTATTTATAGCATGTTCAAAGATTATGATTCCAAAATGTTTGGCGTCCCCATTTATTTTTCCGACCCCTGTATGTATGGTGAGGCAAAAGTTACTTTGCCCAGAATAAAAAAAAAATTGATAGGAAATTGGACCACCCTCAATTTAACGAAACCATTCATGTTTACTTGCGTCCTTACTTGCTTGTTTGGATGGTCTGTCCGTTTCTTCTCACACTTTATGAGTTGGATTTATGAACGCAACATGAAACTGTAAATTTTGAGTTACAATTCATTTATGCTAATCTAAGACTACAATATTGCGGCAAAAACATGCACAAGGTTCCTGTTGTTGAGGCCATTACACTTATGAATTTATTTTCATCTTTTCATTAAAACCAAAAAGTCATAGTTCCTCAATGGCACACAGAATAGTATTCAGGACATAAAATAGTGTAGAATATACTATTTTCGAACGCTTCCATTCAGAAATAGTGTTATACCAGTTTTTCCTTACAGAGAAAAATTGGAGTTTTGCTCAATGTATGCAACATCGTTCATTATTGTGTGATGGGCTTCAAATCTACTACAAAACTGTTGAATAATTATGTGCTGCGATAAAATGCTCCACATTATGCATTCATTTTAGAACTATTTTTCATAACATTCAGGAGCTCAGAATTTTAAAAATTGGGGTTTTGATGAAAATATGAACTTGAGTTACGAGAAATGTGAATAGGATGTTCTTCGATAGCATTACCAGGAAATAAGCTGTGCATGTTCTCACTTCAGTTATCCATGGTACTGAAATGAATTCATTCCGATATAATCCATTAAAAAAAAGGGAATTTGGCGAAAAGAGGGTTTCAGTTAAATTATTCATTTGAAATCGCTTTCCAAATTGGAATTGCAGCATTTTTTTTTAAATCGTAGGTTTTGATGGTAAAGTTACATTAGTTTAGTATTCATAACGTTCGTTCATAAGTTCTTACGTGTAAATGTTGCCCCTCTCGTTCATAAGTCTGGTGAAATGTTGAGAGATTGAAACGCTCCTGGAGGGCAGCTCACCAAGGATCGGTAATCCAAAGGAGCCTGCATCGTGAGGGAGAGTGAGATCTCTTCAGAAGGGAAAATTTAGAGCTTGGAACTGAAGTATTGTTAAGTATAGAAATACGAAAATAAATTTCATTACTTCAACGAGCTAGGACGTTTGGTCTTAAAGCCGCAACTTATGAAACGCCATTGTTGCGTTTTTGGTGGTATAATCCAATGTTTTATAAGGATTGCCCTTAACGATAAACATCGAAGTGAATTGAGAAGTGTCAAACAATGGCCAGTTCAACTAGTAGAGGAGACATTGCTCGTAGTTTCGTGAGGTAAAACCTTAACGAGATGAATTTACTTACAGCGCAAGATTTCTCTAAAGGCAGTAAGAATTGAACTTCCAGAGACTGAATTTGTTGTTAACTATATTAGCAGAGCCTACAAAACAATAGATACAGTGAGCATTTCATGAAAGTAATATCGAGTAGAAATGTATTGATAGCTTATTTATTCAGATATTATTACAAATTACGTTTGACCTGAACCACTATACCAGAGATGTTCAAAATGATAAAGAGTTTACAGCGAACCGAAGCGACATGGTTGTGTTCACCAGAAATCCTTGCGTGCATGTCGACAAAGCAGTCAATTTTTACGAAATCATTTTACTGCAAGGAATGTCATCGATAATCATAAACTGAAAGGTTTTCTCTAAAGGTATTTTCTCTAACCATCTCAAGTGTAGACATGCACTTTTTCCTGCCTAGCACCAGTGTATCTCGCACGCCATGCCTGATCTAGCTAGATATGCTGAATTGTTCTCTATTTGATATGACTGTGCACCACAACACACGCAGAGGTTTAAAACCTTCTTTCCGGATTTTAAATGTCAATGTTAACTCATTTAGCTCCATCTGAATGAATACGCAACGAAAGTATTTGGGTATGTTCATTGTTTTCCTAGAGTTCATGTTCATGGTTTTAGTAAACCCAATTTCTCGATTTCCTATTTAG
Source organism: Platorchestia sp. MABIK (assembly GCA_014220935.1). Lineage (NCBI taxonomy): Eukaryota > Metazoa > Arthropoda > Malacostraca > Amphipoda > Talitridae > Platorchestia > Platorchestia sp. MABIK. Next base: position 65,483 of record JACJUY010002818.1, on the reverse strand, counting down.
AACTTCAGATGTAATTACGTGCTGAACTTTATGTGGTGAAAGAAACACTGTAATTAATTTAACTTATCAACAGAAAGTCTTGAAAGGAAAAAGATGTTCCTCACAAATTGGGAACCCTACTATGCTACTCAATATAAAAATATTAACAGACAGCTGCATCCCTCAAAATCGCATAAATTACTGCACCTAGTATGTTGACGATCTATCCTGAATAGACGCTACACTAAACTTCAGCAATGAACATTGTTCAGTACTTACCATAACCAACAAATAATGCAAAATTTTCCCACTGCATGTGAGCATCCCTGTACACCACAACAATGACGGTGTACTTTCTTCATTCTCTGCCGTGCTCATGACATGATAAGGGCGCAAGATGTGAGCAAGAGTGCTGTCGGATTTTATCATCTTCTGTAAGTGGATCAAGTTTTTCTCTGGTCAAGGCGGAGTTTACTCATGTTATACCCAGTAGTTTAAGTTTCAGTTCGCAGTTTAGATTCAAGAAAATTGCTAAGATTTCACGGCGTAATTTGGGCTCTGCATCGTCATTTACGCTTTATAACGTAGTTTATGTTCTACCCCGTCATTTAAGTTCTATTAGGTGATTTTATCAAAATTCACTGAGTTAAAAAAGCATAACACAATTTCTTAAAGGAACAGAATGACACAATTCTGCGTACGAGCAATAGATGATGATATCATCGGGTTTATTTCCTGCCTTTGTATTCAGATTAGCTGAATAAAATTTGAAAATTGCGATGGATTAATAATAACGCTGATGCATTTAATTATGCATGAAATTCGTTAAATCATTATTGACTCGCTATCCTTTAGAAAATTTGTAGAACGTCTTCGAATGGTGGTAGAAATGCACGCTGAGTAAATTCTGTGTAAAAAACGTACATTTTCGTGAGTGCCTGTGTTCACCCAATTAGAAAGTAATCTGCAAAACTGCGGATATATTCCAGACAATTATTGAAATCTTTAGGAGAGTTACAACTTCAAGCTGCATCATTGAACAAGTACACAAATATCACAATACATTCTCAGTGTTATGTTCTGCTCTGTAGCAAATCGCGTCAGACGTTCGTCAAACGTTCCTGATTTAAGTGATAGAAATAGATGTACGAAATGTGTAGAGAACTGTTGTTCAGAGTTTCGTTCCAATCAGCGATAAGTATTAGGTATTTAGGAAAAGTGCTATACCGTTACATGACCCCTTCGTCTGGGCGACCGAACGCGAGATGTGAAAACCTTCTAGAAAGATTGTACTGAACGGTGTCTTTTTACGATTTTCAGATATGGACTGTGAAAAATATGAAAATCCTTCTGCTTCTTATTAAAAAGTGGATCTAAGAAAAAATTCATAACCATGGCAGTAAAGTGAACCATTCATGGTATTACGTATTTATTTTACAATAGTTCATTTTTTAACACTTTGCAGCGGCGAAAAGAATTTATTCTTCGAAAGTTATTGATGTTGTTTATGTCCTTCCACAGTGTATGAGCTTCATTCTGGCTCTGAATAGCGTGACGATTTTGAACGACATATGTCTAATGTAAAGAAACTAATAATATTTGTATTCCTTCCCTACCTGGTGGCATCCGCTCTGGCTTCTTGAAGGACATCAAAACGAGAGCCAGCAGCCCGAGGAGAAGGAGGATTTCTACTATCATTTTTGCTGGTAGATCTAATGGATGAAACTATTTATACATTATTTTCTGTTGGAGGAAAGGAATTATTTTTCAATCGTTGTATAAAACGGTTAGAAGAGTAAGACAGATTCCAGTACGCATATTTTTTTCTACCGTCAAACAATGAGTGATTCAGGTTTACATAGCTGTTCACGCCACAGCTGATTAGAGCCGTTGGAAAAAGCTCAAATATTCTTGCTAGTCCATCATGTATATAATATAAGGGAAGAACAAGCAAATGATAAGGAAACCACTGCTAAGAGCCGTAGTTATACATTTTTTATACACTTATCAGTGGTAGTGATAGTAAGGAATTGACAATTGACAGAATAGCCATTCTCCTCACAAAAATCCTCAAGGTGAGTTTCATTTAAATTAAAATTTGACAATGCGGAAAGCTGATCTCAGCATGTGGCAGATCAGCTCAGTTATCGGGAGCTGAATGCTCTTTATGATCAAATTTCTGTTCATTAAAAACCCAAACGGCAGGATATTCGGCCAATAAAAGGCCAGTCTAGCAAACCTGGTGTGTACGAAGGGGAAGGCTCAAACGTGTGACAACGACGTGTGACTGCAGTGCCTTCCATGTCAGAGGCATTGGTGAAGGTCAAAGTCGGAAAGAAGCTTGTTGACTCTCAGTCAGAGGCCCTATTTTACATGGACGTTCTAATTCTTAACACTTTCAAATATGTGTTTCATTTACAATCAAAATTGAGAAAAAAAAATCTAGTTTTCCATCTTTCAATTGTGTTTCAAAATCATTCTTGTAGAATTGTACCATCGGAAAAACGATGATCATCTGCCATGAGTTTTATTTCTATGAAGGTATAAAAACATGCTTGACCAAAGTATTAACCACTCCATGATATCCCAGAATTAGATACGAATAAAGCATTCTTGAGACTTATGGGATTACGTGACTAATTCACTGACCTCACCATCAAATTTTTTTTCAAGATTTTCTTGTGACTTTCATAGAAGTAGTCGTTAACTTACAAAATGAGGTAGTGTTTTTATGACTGATGGAAGGAACTATGACAGTCAATTATGGTGATACACACTCCCAGATTACGTTGGCGTAGCCAATAAGGAAGTAGTAAAAAAATGAATTTTGCAAGCTCTGTGCTGGGAATGAAAAATATTACTCTAACCAAACAAGATACAATGTATGCAAATAACAGATAAAACAGTATGCGGAGTCGCAGACGTAACTTCGACGCACACACACACACGCTACCAATACTAGTTCTGTACTGATGACATCACGGAGTGACTCCGAGTCAGGGTTTCCACTTTCCACGCGAGGCGTCTCTAATTACCCTAGCTGAAGGTGGTTGATTACCCCAGATTACCCTAAAATAGCTAATCCTGATCTATGATCATAAATTAACTGAAAGGTAAATGGACTGGTTTCCAGAGCTCCCTCAGTATGAATTAGTTCTGTGTTACATACTGCATGAGCGTCAGGAAGGAAGGCCAGTTGATCGGCGTTAGAATGCTGGTTTGATATCCCAGACGATATCACGTACAAGATGTTTGCGAAATACCTGTCGAATCATGTTTGATGCCCGCTGTTTTTCAAGGCGCACCTTTTTCAGCGACTCCTGATCTGGGACCATTGATTACATCAAATCTAAAAGAGGCTCACACAATGAGATAGGTAGGTGGTGCTCAGCTAAAAATGCATAAACTTGCAGTTCCACTTCACGAGCACGATTTTCAAGAGGATCATTTGACAGCACGTAGCTGGTAATTGATGGGGTTTTCTTTGCCACCATGGATCGTTGTTTGTGTCTCTGAGAGCATGTGACGCTTCATCTCCGATCGATTTCCCACAAGTAATATCGGTTCAACAAACCTTACAATATGCCACATCCTTTTGCCCTGTTAATTTTGAGGGCTTGGCTACCCATCCTTCAAACTCAGGTTCCGATGTCCACAAATCTTTAAATTTCTGCTGGTAGTTTTTAGCTGTCACGTGGAGCTTTCCTTTTTTTCGAGGTGGTGTCGTTGGCTCTTCCTCACTCGGTGCGCAATCATTTGCCATGCTGAAAGAAACGCAATAATATGTTTACCTCTCCCTAGTATAATTCTCTATTTTTCATTTAATTTTCCATCCATCCACGCGCTTCACCCATTCTTCCCACATGCTCAATCTAACCTAACACTTTGATCCACTCTCTCTGATGACTTTTTGGCTTTCCTCACATATGACCTTCGTCAAATCTTTTCATTACTGATTTTTTCCAATCTTGTTACATCGCATGTGCTGCACAGAGACTTCGTTGCAATCACATTCACTCATGAACTCATAAAGTTGATCGTAAAGTAATCAAATTTTTTCATTTCCTAAAGGGCGGGTGAGGAAATTCAAAGGTTTTTGGAAAAAAAACAACCTTGCCTTTATTAATATGTATAAACTTTCCTCGATACTCATTTGCTAGAAGCCCTAGTGATTCAATTTCGGTTGACGGAATTCTAGGCATGATCGCAGCTATATCAAATTCCACGTCCGTGTTACAGCGTCTAAGAAAGACGGTGAGAATACATACACATAGTGCAAGTTTTAAGTCAATAACTGTACTCTTTTGTTTGTATGAATTTTTTTAACTAATTTTATAGCATCTTCCTTTCGCCTTTAGCACCTTTTGTAGCTCGAAGTGTCAAAGAACCCTGTCTAAATTTTTTTGTTTGCATCGCTACAATAGCATGCTTCGTTGGCATGCAACATGGTAGGAAATAGGATCCCTTCCACCTAATTAGCTGGTAAAATACCGGCGCTGCGAGATAACTCTGCTGTTAATTCAATGACTATCACAAGAATGAAACTATTAATTATTTCTACGATGAAATATATTGGCTGCGGTATTTAACAATACAACAAACATACCTGTCAACATTCTGTTGAAGCTTATAAGCACGCGCACAATCAGAACAGGACAGTGACTTTCGTCGACTGGCTGTTGCTGACACCGATCGAGTTTTGTATTTGCGAAATGCAACTCAGAATCATTTGTCAAAACGAAGTGGACAAGAGATATTATAGCTTCTTATCTTGACGCCGTCTTCCGTGAGCGATTCCTGATGACATTCAAATGTGCGACATTAACCACAGCAGCAGTGCAGTTTTGTGAACACTAAATTCTGACTCGTTTCATTGCATTTCGTTCAATTGGTGACCAGTAGGGTGCTCGCATACTGGCTTTCAATTTTCTATTATTCGTAGATTAGGCGGGCTCTTCGGAGCTCTGATTACCCTGGATTTGCCCATATTTTTCATTACCCTAAACATTACCCTAAGGTACCCCAGATTACCCTAAACTAGGGTAATTACCCTGCTCGTGGAAACACTGCTCCGAGTGAGCGACACCAACGACAAACCTGCGCCGCCAACACAGTGAAGCACTCCAATGGCCAGGCCTGGCGTGACGAGCTTTTTTCTGGGAGATATGCTCAAGTTTAAGTTGTTTCTTTTGAAATTTACCGCAAAGTACCCTCAGTATTTGACAGCCTTGTAGGGTTGTGTAACATTGAGAGGTCTTCGTGGTCAATTTGATTTGCAAATAGCTAAAACGATCAAATAAAATTTGATGATTTTAGACAAAGCCGCAAAACCCAGGCTCTGGCTCAGGCGATCCGTATACTCTCATCACAACTCAAGATCATGCTAGTAAAGGTCCCAAGATGCGAAAAAAATACGAAATTATGAAATAGTATTTAAAAGTACCATTCACTCGCCATAGATAAGTGTTCATCTAGGAAGTTTTTCCTTTTTCCCCATTTTGTACCGCAACCATTCTCTTTGTGCTTTCCCGTCTTCTTAAATTTCGTTAAGCATTGACGCTTATATGTAAATTTTCCTGTAGTTTCGTAAATGGCGACCATATCGTGTATTCAATATATTCTACAGTGGATCTACTGTAGCAAAAATTACCTCCAATGAACCTGCCTTCAAAAAAATTATTCCCATAGTTTCACACAGTCCATTAGGGAAAATATGTACTGAACAACTACCGAGGAAAAAGACAAAACAGTGTGTTTTATCATACTATCTGACGAAACATATTATGCAAGCCAGTTCTTATGTCTCCTAATTCATTTCAATGCTATGGAATGCTGTCGGAAGTGATTGAAAACTCTCCGCCACTCAAGCGTTAATTTTTACAAGTTAATTATTGCTTCGATCAGGTAATTTTATTTGATTTAGGGACATAATACTGAAGTGAAAAAGTAACAATAAGGGAAGATGCTAATGATTTTTTTAGGATATTTCAGGACCAAACATAATAATGTCGTAATCAAGCAGTTCTGATATCAAGACACGATCCTCGGTAGAATGAAACATGAGTTCAGCCACGAATTTTAGTTGATTGCCCTCAATCTTTCCTTGTTGGTTCATTAATCAGATGAGCCAACGATTTTCCTCGTGAATATTTTTTTATTTCTTGTGCTTACTTTAACTTGTGGGACAACTTCTGTCGATTTTGACGTCGGCAGAACTCGGTGGTCATTCAATATGCTCTATCATTTACGGATATCACTATACTCGTTTTTGAACAGTTCAATCCAAAATGATCTACCTGAAAACTCACGTCCATCTCATCAACTTCCGGCAGTTTATTATAGTAACGGTACTATGTTATGTTCAGCAATCTCTCGGATGATAAGACATGATGTTACAGTTTCATTCGTTTTTGAATCGCTTTGAAAATACAATGACAAAGCGGGACTCTGATTCAGTATGGCAGAAATGCTATTTTCCTGGATCTTTTTAACAGTTGGGATTTCGTGTGAAAATACAATTGTTTTTTGAAAGAAGGTTATGTCACTCTTTTTTTGCTGCTGTACGAAAACATGTATTATTTTATAAATGTACTACTGTATTATTGGTGTACTTCATAGTTGTTGAAGTGCTGTTCAGTCAGGCATCGTTGAACACCCAAATAATTCTGGAATTATTGTGTTGGTTTAAAATGTAATGATATACGCTATGTTCATCTTTAAAGAGTTACTCCATCTATTTATTTCATCATTCGGACTCTAAGGCCGCCGTCACACGGCGACCGAATGGTAACGTTTCGTCATAATCATCTACAGTCAGCGGCACCAGTCGGTCTGTCTGGTGCCACGAAACCATCAGATTTCAGCCTTAGTTTGGGACCAGTCTGGTCAAACTAAGGCTGAAATCTGATGGTTTCGTGGCCTTGGACAGACCGACTAGTGCCGTTGACTGTAGATGATTATGATGAAACGTGACCATTTGGTTTCAGTGTGACGGCGGCCTAAGCCCAAAATATTCTACATTCATTCTTGAAATGCGAGATAAAAAGAAAACCCAAGATCTTGGAGGAAAATCCAAGCATTGGCAGCTGCATCAAAAGTGTGATTCTCCAATACCAAGGTCAAACGCATCATGCACCCCACATCCTTCTCAACTCTTTTATCCCTTGAGTTACTATGCAACATACGAGTATCTCTCAAAGTACATTCTACATCACAGAGTTACAACCTTATATGCAGGACAGAGGGAATGTGCGGTGATCAGGGTGAACTGCTTCATGAGCATTTGGTAAAGACCTTCATTTACAAGTTTAAGTTTATTCGCGAAGGCTCAAGAACGTCTTAGGAAACTCTCTCTTGCATTAAACTTAGTAATTAAATTTTGACTGATTGGTCCTGAAATGCTGACATGTTGTCGCAATCACTTTAAATTATAAGAGAAAGATAACGAAGGCAATTCAGCCTCGAAACCAGAAAAATTATGCAGTAAAGATTACAAAATTAAAACATGTCATAAATTCCAGTGTTATCGACAAAGAAAACAAGACAATTTATAATTTCATTTTTTACTGGAAAGGGTCCCCATATTCCGATAAGATATTTTCGTTCAATGCATTGCGAGCGCTGTAAACGATGTGAAATTGTCGACCATCGAAATGCCCATGTCAAAAAAAAAGAAATTCGTAACATCCCCGAAAATTAATGCATGGAACATCCCGCTGGGTGACAATGTTTCTTCTTAAAAATCTATTTGGTGGGTCTTATTCCACGGACGGTTAATAACGCACAATTAATTTGCAGCCAAATTTGAGACAGTTGTTTACAGGGATTTATAGCCTGTTCTTGGTGCGTGTAATGAAAAGCTCTTCAGTGTTCACCACGGTCTACTGAACATTATTCCGTATAGCGCGGTGTGCACTGAGAAGCTGCACGGGGACACTTTGGGCTTTTTTCAATAATTTTAAAACAAAACCGAGGGGTGTTGACGATATTAACTTTACAACTAGGAGATATTGTGGAATATCTGCGCATATATCACGATCGGTGAATGAATTTAGCCCAATCTCTGAATAAATTAACTACAGCAAATAGTGGAAAATGTTTTTCGTAAATCTTAGGTGTTTCATTGTCCTCTAATTTCCATTTGCAGTCCTACCCCTCTCGATAAATTTTTTTTAAATCTACAAACTTCTTCAATAACATCAATGGAACCAACCAAGGTACTCAGTCGGTTCCATTACACTGGTTGTTTCTAATGAAGAAAACCTGCGTCTCTCCTACCTCAACATTCTAATAAGATAAAATCTACAGACACTCTGAGATCCTGTTTTCTGGAAACTCATTGAAAACAAAAAGTGTCTGAATTTTGCGTCTAATCATCCTGTACAATAGGACTAGATTGTTGCTGCTGGTCCTGTATTAGCTACATTAGCCTGTATTAACGATGATTTAGTGAAAACCGTAAAATTTGACAGAAACCTGTAGTTGTCATAATTTAGTGCAAACCATAAAATTTGGAAGAAACACTAGCAACGGTCATGGAATCCCCGGAGCTCAAAAGACTTCTCTAACATATAATTGGCAAACCATAATGAATTCAAAAATACCTCGAATCTAATCCCAGGAAAGTGACTTTGAAAACTAGACATTCATATGCGCATCGTAAATTAGAGGAACATATGAACGTGCAAACAAAATTCTTAGGCCAAATTCCAGACAATTTGATGCAAAATTTTTCAACGCGCCAAAAAATAGTATATGCAAGTTAAAGACGAGGAAAACAACGATGATGTCTGCGAGTTGATTCAGGAAATCACTTGTAGTGGATGCGTTGAAATATGCATAAGAGAAACTGGTCATAGCCTTGAAATGAGAATATCTTAACAAAAAGAAATATCCAAAATGAAAGCGAATTTTTTTAGTTCATTAACATGTTAAAAAATCTGATATCAAATGAATTAGGGAAATGTTAAAATTTTGGCATCTTCTAGACTAAATAGTGAAAGGCGTTTTTTATAATCAAACTACTCATAAGCATAAAATTAAAGTTAAATCGTTTTTAAACACTACCAGAAGCATATCAAACATTTGTAGCTTCGCTAATTCATCTAAATAGTGTTTCGATTTATTCTGACGTTTGTAAGCTTTACCCTCTTTTGTCCTGAAAACATGGAAATCGGCGACATGTCTGAAATCTTTTGGGTTGCGTCTTGAAGACGATTTTATCTAATAAAATCGAAAGCTTGGCTTATAAGATTAAGTTCACCCGAAAACCTTATAAAAAACTAAAACCTATTTCACATCAGTGATGGTGGCGGCGTAGACAAAATAAATATCATACATTTAAATCATTGACTTGGAGTCTTCCTATTGTTAGAGCGATGTGAATATCTGAAAAGATACAAATTTCATGCCACATTTAATCAAAAAGCCCCGTCAGAAGTAAAAAGTGATTAAATAATTCTGGTACTCATTCTGGATAATTTGAACATATAAAACTAAAGAAGGTAGCTGCCCCCAAAGGCCAGAGGCCTCGAATTTTAATGAAACGAATTAGGATGTCCTGCAAGCAACAGCTTTGGGAGCGCTGACCGAGTAGGTGCGTGTTTGTTTCGTGGTTCGTACGAGTTATGAGGTTAATAACAACGCACTAAATAATCATTAAACTTTACTGGTGTAAGAATCGAGTACGGAGGAGGGGAGAGAGCACCTGCGTGGCACTTGACATACAACCCAGGAACTTCAACCAGCAATTTTTGCGGTAGACCTTGAAACACGAGTTCTTTTCACTATTAATTCCGCACTAGACCTATTACGAAACTTGAAACCAGACGCCTTTGAAAACCATCCCTCGGCAACTACCCAGGACAACAAGCCCTTATAACTTTAGTCTCACTCTGGTCGGGATCTATCGTCTCACTCCAGTACTTGAAATCTGACCCAGTCTATCACTCAGGTATGACTTCCTACCCTCTCGCCTCCGTCCTCCCTGTCTTTCAGTGATTCCTAATGTTCTCCTCTAAGGGATTCAAAAGACCACGACCAAAGGGAAGGGGGGCGAGTAAAGAATGGGAAAAATTGAGTGGTCTCTCAGGTTATGGCCGTTGTGCCTGAGTAGATCGAAAAGGTCGGAAAAGAACGAGAGGTGGTTTTCTCTCCAGTAAGTTTATGATCGGCGATCATAAAGCCGTAGTTTTTGTGCGGCCTTTCCGAAGCTGAGGAGCGAGCACGCGGTTAGCTCTCTACTACATTTTTATAAAATCCTGTCCATCATCTGGCGCTCGCTCATAAACGTATACCAAGCCAAAAATAATGTTTCCATTTGATACACCTGATTCATGTTAGATACACCAATTTGAGCCTCCTGCCGGCTTGCGAGAGAGACAGAATAAAATACATTTCATTCACTTCAGTTCATAATTTTCGAGCATGTTATAAAGAACCAATACCTATTTCTCGACAGCTAGCTTCGTCAATATCTAAAAGAGAACAATTCTTCCTGACTTTTCAAATGCTCCGTAATAATTCTTATAATCCTCATAAGTATCCTCAGTGACCCCGTGACGTGAGCGTGTGTTCTGTAATCGCTCCGAAACAAAGTGCCACTATTGGTTAGAAAGAATGAACTCCTAACCTAAATGGGTACCCACTCTCGCCATGAGGATTCAAATGGGATTTAAACCTCTTATTCATGAAAACTATCGAACTAAAAGTATAATATTCCCTCCAATATGAGTGTGAAAGTGAAAGCATTCACCCTCATCTAACAAGGAACCGAGTGCTCCCATTCTTCAAGATGGCGCCTAAGAAGCGAGGCAGCAGCAACCGCAACAACAACAACAACAGTGAGTTTCAGTCGAAGTTTGGTGAATATCCCGATGTTTCTAGCTTAACGAAAGATGGCAAGGAAGTGGTCTCCGTCCTCATAACATACTTCGACTCAGTAATGACAAAATTTAATAGTGAAATGGAAAA
>JACJUY010002818.1:29773-42553 GCA_014220935.1 Platorchestia sp. MABIK | reverse complement strand
TTTAAAATCAGTGGGACATTCATCTAACCACTTTGTTTCGTGGAAACACATAAAAATGTTGGCAAGAGACGGATAAATGATTTGTCTAAATCATTTATTTTCAGAAGGTAGCTCAAAATTCATGGGTTTAACCCGCAAAATGTTCAGTACACTTCTGTAATTGTCTGTGATGCAATCTTTCTTTATATTCGCAGGCAAACTTTATAAACAAATAGACGGTCTAGCAATGGGGCTTCCGTTGGCTCCGTCTCTTGCCAACATTTTTATGTGTTTCCACGAAACAAAGTGGTTAGATGAATGTCCCACTGATTTTAAACCATTTTTCTACAATCGATACGTAGACGATACCTTTGTTCTATTTAGCCATCCTTCTCATATTCAGCAGTTCTTAAACTATCTCAATCACACGCATCAATCAATTAAATTTACCGTGGAAGTTGAGAAGAATAACTCCCTGGCCTTCCTCGACTGTCAAGTCATGAGAGACGGAGATCACTTTCAGACGTCAGTATACCGTAAACCAACTTTCACAGGATTAAGCTCAAGTTTCTTTAGTCTTTGTTCAATGCGTTTCAAAATTGATTGTGTTCAAACTTTAATCAATAGAGGCTACAAAATATGTTCAACCTTCAAATATGTTCATTGTGAATTTGAAATTTTACGCAAATATTATACCAATAACGGTTTTCCTTTGGGTGTCGTCAATTCGCAAATTAAGAAATTTCTGTCTAAGCAATACGCTTCGCAAACTATTGGAGAAAACAAGGACAATCTATACTGCTCGTTCCCGTATTTTGGAGCGCCCTCTGAGAAATTGTCACTCGAGATAAAATTATTGTGTGAAAAATACTTTCAAAACCTTCAGTTGTGCGTAGCTCCAGTTTATAATTTTAAGGTGGCTTCTTTTTTCCGGTACAAGGACACGCTTCCGGTGGAGATGCGGGCCTCTCTGATTTATTCTTATAGTTCTGTGCAGTGCACATCATCGTACGTCGGCATGACGTCACGCAATTTTTATATCAGTGGCCGAACATCGCGGTAGAAGCTTCCGTACTGGAAACCAACTAGCTCACCCCTCTCACTCCGCAATACGCAATCACGCAGAACAATGCAACGTACCGATATCCTCCAAAGACTTCAAAGTCTTAGATTCCGCTTAAACTCCATATGACCTTAGGATTTTAGAGTCGTTACATATTTTTAAACGTAAACCGCTCCTTAATAATACCGATAGTTCATACCCATTGCAAATAGTAACTAAATAGCATTTGTGTCGTTTATTTTTTATGACATGTTTTTATTTTTGTTTTTGTTTTTCATGATCTGTTTTAATTATTGTCTACAACATTTTTGTTTCTTCTTTTATTGCAGACAAAATGAATTGTATTTTAGAACTGATGATGGAGCTGGACTCCGAAACGTTTTCCAATCAAATATGATTAATTTCCTTGGAATTTTCTTCGTTTTTAAGTTTTTAATCAAATTGCGACTTAAGCAAACTACTGATCCGTTCAGATTTGTTCATAAAATTAGTCACGTCCAGTTCACTTAAAAGTTAAATGCGTCTTTTCCTTTCATTACAATCCGGGGTAGACGAAAACATTTTACCAGAGAATGCTAACTGGATACTGTAAATAGAACATTATTACTCTTTTTACTGTATGGAATAATTCGAAAATACACTTTAGAGGACTATAGGGCTATTAGAGTAATTGTAGAAACTTAAAATGCAATGTCCACACAAACGATACATTCTACTACCGGGATATAGCTATTTATAAGCGCTTCGTGATCTCTTATCTTCTATGAATTTTGAGAGACTATCATGATAAACATAAAACAAGTCAATATAGTCTCAAACTAGATAATCACGATCATTAAACTTGAAACCAAAACATAAATCCATGAAACCTTGCCGTAACAAAATCTAACATTTATAATTTTATGGAATTAATTCTTGGAACTAGATGGCTTCTAAGAATTATTATTATTATGCCTCCTAAGAGTTATTATTATTATTTAAACAATTTAAACAATTTAAACAATTTATTTAACACAGGTGTTACAGAGGTAGAATGTTTCTTAAGTCTAGTACAATGGTCCAATTCGCGTATAGCTACCTGTGGGCCCGAACAAGTTCAGCGACTTCTAGGGCATCCTACCATCACGTTATTCTAAGGTGTACAATAAAGTTTAACATAATTCACTTAATCTAGTTTCGCATTTGAATGATCAATGAGATAATTAACTCGATATTTGATGCTTCATTTTACAATATAGGTCAAATGGACTATATTTAAAAGTATATTCGATAAATGTTTTACGAACAGACTGAAGATCGGCGATATTAACCATGGCAAATTACATAATTAGGACCAGACATGTAGGAGGCAAGATTTGACTTGGTGATCTTACACGACTAATATTCTGATAGGATGTGAGACTCAAGATTTCTTTTGAATACTTTGTAAGAATTACTTTCACGGATCTCCTCAGGTATTGAGTTCTAAGTTTTAGTTCCAACGAAGAGGATACTGTGTTGCGACCGGGCCTTTGAATAATAAGGAAGCATGAGTTTACTTCTATTTCGGGTTAAATGGTTATGATGACCAGTTAGCGCAGTTAATAATTGTTTTAGGCTATTGTCGCCATCATTTGTTAATGTTTTGTAAATGAAATTACAAATGGAGATTTTGCAGTGATCCGAAAGTTTAAGTATTTGTAAATTTTTGAATGAATCATTTGTGTGAGCATTATATTCTAGGTTTTTTACCACTCTGATGGCTCTTTTTTGCAGAGTAAAAATTTTATTTGTTTTATTTTTATCAGTTCCGTGCCATNTCACGCACTGGCACCCAGAACTACAATCACCCACAGGCACCCTGAACTCCAATCACGCACAGGCACCCAGAACTCCAATCACGCACAGGCACCCAGAACTTCAATCACGCACAGGCACCTAAGTTCGTGCGAAGTAGAATAGAAAAATTGAAGAGGAAGAAGAGTCCATAAAATTTCAAAGAAACGAAAATCACTTCGTAAAGGAAAGTGGCCTTTTTCCTGTATTTTACTTGCAAACTGCCTTGCGAAATAATTAATCAGTGAAATCAATTCCTACGAATAATTTCAGTGTTATCACGGGGACTAATTCTCGCTAAAAATTTACGCGCCAGAACCCATGGAAATTGTTTGATCAGAATTAGTAGTATCCTGTTATGCAATAAATCTTCGACGACGACTGCTCTCAAAAAAATAATAAAATAGCGCATAAAATTTTAAGCGCTGATAATGAATCTTACAAATTGCAACCCGAAGATCATATTTGGAAAATCTGCTTCAGCGAAGATTTAATTATGTATTGGCCTTATAGAATATTTTGAGAATAATTTGAGTGAGAGAAAATCTCCCAGGTGGAAAAATTTTATATTATTAATCATGCAGGATTTTACTTATTACGTAACTGATTAATTCAACTGTTTAGTGGGAGCTCGCTCGTTCAAATAAAGAAAAAAATTCATTGGGAATTCAGACAGGCCTAACATCCAATCTCCGTTGCGTGTTTTTTTTTCTCTCTTGTAATAACCGCCCCATCCCCAAAGTTAAATTTTTCCTATACTGGAACGTATATATTAAACTCTAAACCACAATATGATATGTAAGTTCCAGTAAATTATCTCGAAAATTTCACTTCAAATCACTCATTACAAAGCATGATCGGTGTTTCAACAAACTATTCCAAGAACACGTGCGAAGCTTAACATTTGAAAAGGAAATCTCATTTTCTTCCCACGAAAGAATTGAAATACGAACATAAAATACGAACCATGTCTGGCTGCGAAAAAAAATCTATGCATGTCCCAATAAGTACACTTCTATTATGTAATGAGACGATCAGGGGCTAAATTTTCATGCATTAGTAACCATGCAGTGCCCCGTAAGTTTTTCTGTGTACATTTGGCAACGTCGCATGTTACAGGGCCTAGTGTAGTCGAGTCCTCTTAGAACATGCGCTGCCAGCTGTACCGCAACCCCGTTAAATGTTTCAAAAATCCAGCTTCTGATTTCTATAAAAACTCTCAGGGCCTGCAGCTGATGAATCCCACACCAGCCCTTGATCCCTACACAAACGCCCAGGACCAACCCTTGATCCCTGCACAAACGCCCAGGACGAACCCTTGATCCCTGCACAAACGCCCAGGTCCAGCCCTTGATCCCTGCACAAACGCCCAGGTCCAGCCCTTGATCTCTGCACAAACGCCCAGGTCCAGCCCTTGATCCCTGCACAAACGCCCAGGTCCAGCCCTTGATCCCTGCCCAAACGCACGAGGTCTCCAGCAGATAATTCCCACAAAAACACGGCACTTGAGAATACAGGCAGTGCGCCACAACGTGTCTGGGTTGGAAGCTCATCTCCAGGCACATCTCCGGCCCTTATTACTGTGGGAGCTTCATTTTCTACGTGAGCTGCAATGGTGGTGCAAATCAGCTTTCGGGGAGAACTCACTCAGCTTATGACACTCGTCGGAGGTTTTGGTCTTTGCCTGAACCAAGTACCGTGAAATTAAGGGCGTTTATTCGAGTCGTAGAGAGATGAAATGAATGTGAGGCTTCAGTTCTGACTCGCAAATTCTCCGTGGGAAATCTTTTTGTCTTGGTGCGTGTCACCGTTCAGGAATTTACAAACGTGAGTGCTTAACACATGTACTTTAGAATTACTTAAATCTATACTATATTAAGAGCCGCGTCCGTCTGTGCGATGGACTGTCCGAAGTGTGCGATGAGCGTATCTGTGATACAAGCTAGGCCTCATCAACTCTTGAGAGATTTTATTTTTTTATTTCTTACGGCCTTTCTTTCATTTCGCCTTCTTTCTTATTTCAAATAAAGAAGGGTGAACTACATAGATTAGCATCTCTTATGTTCGCATCAAGGTGTGGAATAATAAGATAACCAAAAAGCGTTTCAATTTTGTCAAAAATTACCACCATTTCGAGAATGCATCACTTTTTTAAATTAATTTTTGATATACTGTTAAAACAAGGCTTTTATTTGATACCATAGAATTTCATGACGTGATAATGGTATTATGACTACGACATAAATATGAAAGGACAATAGCAAAATATTCGATAACATGAGCATGACATGGTACACTTTGACGACATGATGTTCTGCAAAAAAGAAAATTTTGCAAAATACGTCATACAAAATGTTAGCATACGACGGTATAGCACACAATACGATAATAAGAACATTAAATTATTTTTTGAGAACACTGTCACTAACACATATATATCGGCAAATTCAAACACGGTGTATAAATCTGTCGAACGATAAATACGATGTATATTCGACTTCAAATTTCACGACATCCTTTTACGCTAGCCTCAACTTGCACGCATAAAAATTAATCCTAGTTCATTTAACTGAGATTATTTTTGGTCCACTCCAGTTGAGGTTAATATAAAATAATTTTGTATAGATAGACAGTATTTCTTCGACTTACTCCACTTTCCATTTACTCTGGTCATGGTCAACTGAGGTCATTTTTCGTACATTTCAGTTGAGGTTATTGTAAAATAATATTGTATAGATTGACCGTATTTCTTCGACTCACTCCATAATCCATTCGCAGCAACAATCTCCCTGAACATCGAACTCACTCAAAATGCTCTATTAAAAAAGTAAATATCAAGCACCGATCCATTCCCATCCAGCCAAGCCTCCAGCATTCCCACTCTTGCGGCCCGAAATTCCTTCACGAGATGCAGCGGAATTCCACGTGAATTTATGCGGAGATTAATATAATTTTCAGGGCACCTTGCATCACAAGCGCCATTTCTCATCTGCTTTTGGCCCATCATTTCTTCCATGTAAAAGTAATCGTAGCCCACTCGCAGAATGAATTCATTTTACTGAGAAAAATTGGCTTTGAATTTGCATTGCAATTAAGGCTTGTGTTCCTNTTTGTTATTATTCATAATTTCAATGTATTTCATTTCAATTCATATTTCAATGAACATTATTATAATGAATGTTATTAGTTTATGGATGTTTCCAATGTTACATTATTTTTGAATGTTGGTTATATTCTTGAAAATTTCACATACAATTCGCCTCCCACTGGTTGCAAATCTCTATCTTATTTTAAGGCGGAAAAACTCATTGATTTTGAGACTTGGATATTTTTTCATAAACAGTATCTTTGGGAAATAGATCTGCTGCTGAAATTTTTTTTTTTTCAAGGCTTGCTTGGTTCTTTTACTTAATGAAGGCAGTATTTTTTTAATTTAATTATCAGACATTATTTAAAATCAAAGCGTAATTGCTTTAAACATACAGTAAATACGTAATTTGTACTTTGTCAAGTGTCAATAGTTGAAAAAACTGAACTATTATACCACGCATGAAAAATCGAAACCGCTGGCCAAAATGCTACTAAAAATACCGGTTTCCTAGTACAAGCCGTAAATAACCACCTTAGGATAAGTGAAGAAACTTATAACACATTTTTCCATCTCATCTCATTTATCCCATTGGAAGTTTTACATTTTTCTATTGCTTTGTGATTTAAGAGTCGAACTTTACCACGTTGCTGATGATCGATGGGTCGCTTGAAAATTTTTCAACAATCTTTTACAGTTGATGTTATTTAATGGAACCTGTTATTATTTGGTATTTTTAAAATTTCAAACAAATTTTAACTTTGAATTTAAATTGAATGCTGAACATCAGTTTAACCCATCGCAGTCAAATTGTAAATGCTTATCTATTACAATACTCATGTGATTGGGTATTACAATACTCATGTGTGTGTATCATATAAGTGTATTTACTTTAAGATATTTGAAAAACCATTGATGTGCTATCTTTTTTGTACCATCTTTATCGGAAATAAACTGTTTTTTTCTTTTTCTGGTCACCGCAGCCGAGTCGTTAAGAATGCTCCTTTCCGAGATGGTGTCGGCAATTCGAATCCCGGCGCTGCGAGGTGATTTCTCCCCGTTGGGAAAAGGGAGAATTTAATCACAATTCCCCACTCTACCCAGGTGTTGGAAATGGGTACTGGCTTGCCCGGGGGTAACCGTCATTGCGTCCTGGTGTTAGTTATAAGGCATTTGAGAAACCAATGTACAAGATGATATGCATCACGCTTGAGTGATTGGAATAAAACATCCTCGAGTGCAGCTAGGGATGAAAATTTGACAGACTCATCCTGATTGGCTGCCTCAAATGCAACCCTCGGCGGCGGCCAATCAGCTAATGCGTCTCTGGAGGTGCATCGAGCAATCAGAGCGGCACTGGGTGGGGTGAGGGGAGAAGCATCTTCGATACGTTGTATCTTATTTTCATCCCACTCATGAACTTTAATTCTCACATGTACAGGCTTTTTTTTAAATCTGTAGGCCTTCTTACCCAATGTCAGCTTCAATGGGAACGAAAGACATTCATTTGTTCAGAGCTTAGATGATATTTTCGCTTAGTTTAAGTGATTAACCGAGGGAAGAAAGCTCATGCTGACTACGGTAGAGGAAACAAGGTAGAGTCATTTCCAAAGGGGGCAATACCCCTCATCTTCTTCTTGTTCATCTTGAAGCCAATAGAACAGCGTTATTTCAAATGAACTTTATGACGTCACCATTGCGCTATGTCGTTAGACCAATTGTGGGGCCAGATTTGGGGATAGCAGTGTTGCAAGATTCAATCTGAGCGCTGCTATTGGTCCGTTGCCATGACGTCAGCATTGCCACACGGTTAACGAAAAAAATATTGGTTTTACCCTACCTTGTTTCTTCTACCGTGATGCTGACAGGAGAAGAGATCAGTATTCATGTCGCTTATCTATGTTATGAATCCATGGTGAGAAAAACTGGTATCTGGGTACTTGTGCTGAATAAATGAAGTTATTTAACAACTGTTGTTGATACAATACCTGATATCTTAATTTCTTATCATAAAACCTATTTATTCTGAAACACGGGTGCATAACTTATGTAAATGTACGTAAAATAGATATTTGTATATATTTCAGGCAACGAGGGCTGTTTTTCAAACCTCAAATTAAACAGATTATTATTTTATGGGGTCAAACTGATTTAATATTAGCTAAAAGCACCAAAACTTACCCTAACCAAGCCAGGTCTATTCCAACATGATGATGCCTAACCTAACTTAACCTAACACAACCTAACCTAATTTGATTAAGAAGAACGTTTTACAGCACGTTTTTGATATGGTGACGTCATATGTGACTCCCTCTCTTTTTCAACGACATTGTGGTTCTGCTGTTATTTTTTTAATGATGAAAGTCGCTGCTGTTGTTTTTTAACGAGCGTTATTTTGTTTCTTTCTCGTTTTAGAATTTTAACAATTGAGTGTTCGTTTTAGTAAAAATGATGAACGATTATATTCGTATTTTAACAGGTGTAGAGCTAGAACAATGTGGCATCTTCGTGACTCCTCCTGGCTGTTTTATCACCGAGTCCTTCAGTAGCTCTAAATCTTCTCGCTTTGGGTGATTTTTCAATTGATTTATTTTTTATCGCGCCATTTTACCCTCCTAGGAGAGGTGGCTGAGTATCATCGACATGATCCCTTTACAGGGGTGGAAATTCACTCATCATTGACCTTTAAATCACTGTGAAATTTGGGTAGAAATCCGTTCATCATTGACCTTTAAATCGCGGTGAAATTTGGGTAGATATTCGTTTAACATTGACCTTCAATTGACGGTGAAATTTTGGGATGAAATTCTTTTATCCCTGACCTTTAAAATCCCGGTGAAATTTTGATAGAAATACCTTTCACATCACAGCGAAATTTGGGTAAAAATACCAGCCAAATCACGGTGAAATTTGTGTAAAAATCCGTTCATCACTGACCGGGATTTTACCTCCCACCATTTACCAAGACAGTTCTGAGATCAGGCCTCACCAGGGAAAATTCTGTACCAGAAACACTTCGGGAGCTCGGAGGTGACAAGTGTCGCCCATCAGAGAAAGAAAGGCTTTTCATTAACGAGGACAAAAGTGATTCTTTAGCGACCGAGTTCTGACTGCACAAGACGGACAAAAAAAAAATACGGAGAACAACGCGCGCCTGTTGAAGACAATGGAACTAACGACAAACTTCATCGCATGAGCCAAAGTAATAATTGGAAGACAGATTTCCAGAACTCGTGAGCAAAAGTCACCGTCTCACGTCGCTGCTCAGTCTCACGTCGCTGCTCAGTCTCACGTCGCTGCTCAGTCTCACGTCGCTTCTCAGTCTCACGTCACTGCTCAGTCTCACGTCGCTGCTCAGTCTCACGTCGCTGCTCAGCTCAGCTCGTTTTTACAACAAGAAGTTTTTCACTTTGTGTTTCAAGTTCCATTTCCAACTTTTTAACTTCATGAAATCGTTCAAGTTCATCACGTGGTTAAGTCAAAACAGGGCACAGTGTGACCGGGCACAGTCAGTTGTATTGAAGAGGGTTTTAATCTTTTTAAGAGCTGACGTTTTTTCGTAGCTTAGCGAACAAAAAGACCAGCTATATGGCACACGACCAGCGCATTTCTCTCGCCATAGAACCTTGAAGAAAGTTATTCATTGTGTAACTAATTAGTTGAGTAATGAAAAGCCTAGTTAGATAACAAACTTCTTTCAAATTTTGGAAAATTTTTCGGTGTCAGTGACAAGCAACCAAATTATTTCACAAAACATCAACCAAATGCGCACTATTAACACTTAGACTTCGACGTGCGCCATATTTGGTCACTGAGGGACTTTTCATTTGTTCATTATGCTGCTGATCAACCAGAAGTCACAAATTCAATTTAAAAAAACCTTAATCAAAACAAAACGAAAACACAATCCAGTTAAGGGTGTACATTTCAACATCACTTACTACAATTGACTTTAAATTTTAATTGAACATTAACCTTCACTTTCACCATCCGCAGTCAAAGTGTTAATTATAATCGCCTGTGATTGACGTCGATGATTTCACGTGACTGTAGCATCACTTCCATTTGTGCAGCGGCCTCCAGGAGCTGACCAAACATCATTAAGCCTTCACCAACAAGCTCTGCAGGCACTGCGATGTTCAGTAATTGAAGGACGACGCGAGGCAGCACTTATTGTGCGACCTGCGCCTCGTTCTCGTGATCTGGCA
This sequence comes from Platorchestia sp. MABIK, assembly GCA_014220935.1. Taxonomy (NCBI): domain Eukaryota; kingdom Metazoa; phylum Arthropoda; class Malacostraca; order Amphipoda; family Talitridae; genus Platorchestia; species Platorchestia sp. MABIK. The sequence continues at coordinate 32,400 of JACJUY010002818.1, read as the reverse complement.
CGCGTGTGAGCGGTGGGCAAACTCCGGAGGGCTGTCCGGCTGTTGCTGATGGTGTGTCCTCTTACTGATGTGTTAACTTCTGTTGTGTATCGAGTGTTTCAGACACTTACTGATGTGTTAACTTCTGTTGTGTATCGAGTGTTTCAGACACTTACTGATGTGTTAACTTCTGCTGAGTTTCAAGTGTTTTTGACGGCTACTGATGTGTTAACTTCTGTTTGATTTCAAGTGTTTCAAGTGTTTCAAGTGTTTTAAAGTCAAAGTGTTGAGACTTTTTGCTAAAGAGTAAATTTCTGTAACGTATCGAGTGTTTCAGACGCCTACTGATGTATTAATTTCTGTTGAGTTTAAAAACACACCTACTCCTGAGTTAATTGCTGCTGAATTTCAAGTTTTTGAGCCACCTACTGATGTGTTATTTTTTATTGGGTATCAAGTGTTTTAAACACCTACTGATGTGTTAATTATGAATAAAAGAGCAAAGGAAGTAGCTTTTAAATTTATCATTCTTATTAATACAGTCTAATAATAAATGAAGAACGCTTCGACCCGTTAGGTCATTCTCAACTTCTGTCGGTAGAAAATCACAAAATCAAGTAAAATTTCAAGTAAAATGTTAGACGATGAAGAAAAAAAAAATAGCATCACACTAAAATCTTACAAATACAACCTAAACTAGCTGAAGGGGGAAAGCGGACTGACTATCATTCAAAACTGGTTTTGTCGTTAAAATATACTGGGATTCTAAAATACGAAGATTTATAACACCAGATGTAGATGCAATTACATTGAAATCGTTTAAGCGCACTGGAAGATCGCATTTCTCTGCATGAGAACGGATGGCAGAATGGGATGGCGTAGAGAGAAGGAGGCCTGTTCTAAAACTCCTACCAGCATGCTCCGCAACGCGAATGCTGAGGGTCCGTTTAGTTGAGCCCACGTACTCAGACGCAAAATGTGCGCAACGATATTTGTAAACAACAGACGAGAGCATGCCTTTGGGTGTTCTATCTTTGTAATTGAAATAAGACCCTATTTTTAACGTGTTAACCAATATAATTTTGAAATCTATACGCATGAAATGTTTAGATAAAAGCAAATGCAATTCCTTCCTAGTTTTTCCGATTTGTGCCCAAAAAATGGCAATGTGAAGTTAAATGGCTTTTTATTGACCAAGTGTGAATTTTGCTAGCTGTAAAATTTATTGTTCAAAAAATTTTTAATAGCTGAATCAATGAGTTGGCAGGGAAAGCCGTTGCATTTAAAAAAATATTTAAAAATCAAATTCTTTATGAAGAGAGGAAAATGATGAACATATACTATATGCCCTCGAAAGTAAAGTCTTAATGCTATTTATTTTGAATCTGAAAGGGCAAAAACTGAAAAAACTGATCCCAAGCCCTGTGAAAGTAGGTTTACGAAAAACTGAGCTATGAAATCTGCCATTGTTGCGAGCAATTAGGGCATCCAGGAATGGAAGACTACCGTTAACTTCAGTTTCCATGGTAAATTTTATGTTAGGATGTTGAGCATTCAAGTAGTCTAAAAATAGATTGCAATGAGAACTACTCTTAAACAGTAAAAACGTATCGTCAACGTTCCTCCTATAAAATGTATGCTTGAAATCTAAAGGACAGGAGTCTAACCACCGTTGCTCATGGAAACACATAAAGATATTGGCAAATGTCGGCCCTAATAGAAGGCCCATTCCTAGACCATCAAGTTGCTGATAAAATTTGTTGTCGAATATAAAAAAAGAATTTAGTACAGAATGCTGAAGAAGGTCACGGAATAAAGATTTTGACAAGCCAATAACTGATTCTACATCAGCAAATAAGTAATTCAGACAAATTTCAATGGTCTCGTGCAAAGGAATATTCGTAAAAAGGCTCTCAATATCAAACGAAACCATGAAGAAATTATCTGCCTGGTTAAGTGATGTAACCTCCTCGACAAACGATTTTGAATTCTCTACGGTATAGGGGTTACACGTAAATGGTGCCAGGATGGGAACTAAGAATTTAGCGAGAGAAAAACTCGAGGTACGGTAAGCAGCAAAAATTGGTCTAAATTTGAAATCTAAATTAGAATTTGGTTTGTGAATTTTTGGTAATCCATTTATTATTAGACTGATTCATTTATTATTAAACTGTATTAATAAGAATGTTAAATTTAAAAGCTAATTTCTTTGCTCTTTTATTCATAATTAGGATTTGCAAGAAGCAAAACATTAGTGTTTATCTAATGTGTTAACTTCTGTTGAGTTTCGAGTATCTGAGAAATATACTGATGACTTAACTTCTACTGAGTTTAAAAACAAACCTAATGATGAGTTAACTTCTGTTAAGTTTTAAACGCTTGAAACACCTACTGATGAATCTCCTTGTGTTGAGCTTTAAGTGCTTGAGACTCTTATGAGTTACCTTCTGCTGGATATCCAGGGCTTGAAACATCTGTCGTTGAGTCTTTTATAGTTGATTCCCTTACTGACGCGTCATCAACTGTCATACCAACTACCTTCGGTTGAGCGTCCATTAACTAACTAACTCTGCAAACAATTACCATTAAGAAGCCTACTCCTGGGTCATCTAATCGTTCTATCGTTCATTACTCCATAGCGCTAAACT
>JACJUY010002818.1:0-29516 GCA_014220935.1 Platorchestia sp. MABIK | reverse complement strand
TTAGGACCACTTCTTGGTCTGTGATGCAGTAACTCACTGACGAAGAGACATCGTTGCTGCTTAGCGTATGATGAACCTGGAAGTAATTTTCTGTGTTGGAGACATCAACGTCCTTATGCAGTCGCAAATAAATGTGGGTAAAGATGTTTATGTTCAAGGAAAAAAGAAGCCCTAGCAGGAAAAAGAAGTGTTACAGTATGTTTGGAAATTCGTACACACGTGTGTTCATCTTAGCAGACCTTGGAGTCAAATTTTTCCTATTTGACTTTCAAATATAATGGTGAGCCATCAAGTCAAGTTCTTGATAGTTCGCACGAGGCGCAGAAGTTGAAATAGTTGAAGCTTCATTAGTTGAAATAATTGAATTTGAAATACTACGCCAAATCAGAATATAAGCCAATTTAATAATACAAGTTGGTTTGAAATGACAGAGCTTGTTTCTAACGCTTCATTTCTTCAGAAGTCGAAGACTGCTCCCCAGTACTATGACTTCATTCTTCAATGTAAACAAACGACTGATCATTAATACTTTCTTCGCTGACAGGACTTGAGATTTCACAGTCGCTGCTCAAAGAAAACATTCTGTGAAAAATAATTTTGGAACAGGATGCGGAGGTGCTGTTTTACCTGTAAATGCTGTTTTACTGAGATTTATTGTTTCACTGAGAAAAGACCCTGAATATGGTTAGACATTTCGAATCTGTTTAGCCACCCTAAGCCTGGTCAGCTACCCTTGCGTTGTTTAGATACTTTGAGTCCGCTCAGTTACATTGTGTCATTTGGTTTGGCAGAATTTATTCAACTCCGCTGTGTTTGACCACTTATGTGGAATCTGTTTAGTTACCCTGAATTTGTATCGTTATTTTAAATTAGTGTCGTTATGTTGCATCACTTCGGCTTATCATAATCTATTAAATTTCGCTTAATCTGCTAAGATGACCTTAATTTGTTAAGTTATCCTGAATCAGTTATCACTTTAAATTTGTTTTGTAGCTCCGAATCTGTTTTGGTGCCTTCATTCTGTTCATTTGCCCTAGATGTGTTTAGTTATCTTATGTCGGATTAATTTCTTTGAGTATTTTTTATCTACTCTGAATCGGCTTACTTACCCTGAATGATTTGGTTACCCTGAATCAATTTAGTGTTACTTAAAATTGAATTAGTTTACTTACCCTGAATCAATTTAGTTACTTTGAAACTGAGTGATGAAATAAATCCAAATTCTCCAAGGGCGTCTAGTCATGACAAACACGACTGCGTGGTTAGCAGCTGTAACTTGGCAACGAGAAACTGAGCATGAATCTTTTCCAGATTAGCACCGCCACTAATGCAACGCATAAGTTAACCCACTTGTAACATTCGAAATAAGGCACCTATCGACTTCAAATTGTAATTGGAACGAAAAATTAAAACATTGTTTCGCTTGAGAGTAATTTGAAGTCAATAGGTGCATTAGTTCGAAAGTTACAAGTGGGTGAAACTCTGAGTTGGAATTGTTGCGGGGCTAATCTGGAAAAGATCCTTGAACATTTCATATTCTTTGACTTATAATATTATTCTTGTATGAATGTGGATGTGGACTTTTATTCTACGCACTTAACTGTCATCGAGTTAGGTCAGAAGGATGAGACATGTTGCCATAAATGAAAATGAGGGTGAGAAAGATGGTAAAACTTCATAATACAGGTACTCACAACGTAGCTTTCAACATACACGCTAGTTTTGCAAAGTCATTCGTTTTTCTATACAGATTCTCGAAATCTTTTTCGTGGGGGAAATGTTTTTTCCGAAAATTTTATTCGGTCAACTCAATAATTCTCAAGCTTCATTAATTATCCCGAAAAATGTATGAGTTTGTGAAAGTAAAATTTATCCGTAGAGCGCAAATGGATGCTCGCTTGCAATAAAAAGCCATGTAATGTATTAAATAAAGTTCTTCGTTATTTAGAGGCCTGATGAAGTCCTAAGTTTTCAATAACGTTACCATTTTACAGACTCAGGAAAATCCGCTCATGTTCTTCGCAATATTAGTGATAAAAAATCCTGACAACAGAGTGGGAAAAAAATGTTTCTTCCAAAAAGGAAAGCCGATTGAAAATTTTCATGATGAGGAGAAACATTTTTGTTCTGGTGTTGAGTGATGGCATTATTCATGTCGTCAATGAAATTGACAGATCACTTTCGAAATTGTCGAGAATGTTAGATTCGCAGACTTTAATTAATAAGCAAACCAAAAAAATAAGCCATGCGTTCGTTCGTGAGTTAGAATGCAATCATAAAAAGCAACAGTTTGATTTGAATTCATTGAAGTTTTTTAAATCATGCACAAATAAAATTTTGTACCATAACTTTGTGCAGCCAAAAACGAAATAGACTCCAACTGGGACAGAAGTGTTATTTAAATTGACATTTGCGGAATTACAGCACACCTTTAACTGCTCATAATTGTATTTATTGTTTACACAACTTCAGTATATTCACAATAGCTTCATAAAAGCATCCACTGCCAACTGTTTACACAACGTCAGCACACATTTACCTTTAACTGCTACCTTCAACAAAAAAACAAAAAAAAAAAAGGTCGTGAGATGCTCTAATATCATGGATTTTTTTTACCATTAACCATAATTAATATCAGAGCCGCTCGTAAGATATTAGTGATAAAGCGACAAATTCGTGAAAAAAATTGAAACTGATTAATCATTTTCTACAAACTAATGAAGTTAGGACAAATTGATCAGGAATTGTGGTTTCAAAGCTCGGTAAATGTTGTTGTGATTGTGCTCGGTAAATGTTGTCTTACCTTTAACTGCCACAACTGCAGCATACGCGTAATTACTCCATAAAAATATGCACCGTAAGCTGTTAACATAACTACGACATACGAGTAATCGGTTCTGAACTGTACCCCTGGTCAACAGTTAACGTAACTTCTGCCCACCCTCAACACTTTCACGAACGTATTTAATTTAACCAAATCGTTCTATCAGTAATTCAAGCAATTCATTAATCAAATTATGTACTTTCTAATTAAGAAACTGAGCTAAAAGTAGAAAGCATTTGACATTTCCACCGTGTATAGTGCACGCTGCTTCACACGTTAAGAGGGGCAGGCTAAACTGAAGTTAAATATCCAACTCAAATTTAGAATCAATTGGGGTTAAAATTTTTGAAAATAGCAAACATTAACTGGGTCGTGCCTTCATTGAGCTAGCATTTAGTCCTCATAAAAATTGAATCTGTGACTGTTGGTCGGTCAGCACCCTTATGAAAATCCCCTCCGGGGTCACCGGTGGGTCACGCCGCACTTAACGTTTTAAAATTCCAGTGGATCACAGGGGAAAAATGTCCGCTTGATCGCACTGGCTGGTTTTCAGCGTAAATATCCCGCGTACAGCAACGCAGTTTAGCGCAGCAAGTTTTCGCCAAGATGTCTTCATTGTGATAATGATTTCCCATCCTCACTAGCAAATACTTTGCTTCTCTTTTTTGAATGATGAGTTGCTTATATTAGAGTATTATTATTCATTAGATGTGATGTTTTTGGTATGCAAGTTTTCTTCATTGTTAAAATTATTTACCATATTCAATAAACAAAAATTTTGCTTCTTTTTTTGAGATGATAAGTTGAATATTTTAGAGTAACACTCTCATTCATTATTCATTCTATTTTAGGCAGTTGTGTGTCGGTGTTGAATACTTTTGTTTGCAAAAATTACATTTATTTGATGAGGGATTTAGTTACTCTTTTTGAATATAAAATTTTAATTTAGAAATGACTGCATTTAGCACAGCCACTCGATACTCTAGCCACAAGGTGCGCCACCGGTGGCCACGGAGGGAATTTTCATTATACTACTGACCGACCACAAGTCACAAACTCAATTATCATAAATAATTAGTTGATGATAAATGAAGGCACGATCCAGTTAATGTTTGGCATGTTCAAAATTGCTTTTGATTTACATTAAATTTGAGTTGAAAATTGAACTTCAGTTTAACCAATTGCGGTCAAAGTGTTAAGATGCTACGGCAACCTGGCCTGATGCGGACGTCGCTGCGATGGTCTGCGCTGATTTTAACTGGGCATCGTACATGATACAGTTAAGCAATCAAAAATTCGACCAATCAAAAATTCAATCAAAAATTCGACCAATGAATCGTGCTAGAAATTTTATCCAATCATTCATGTAACCCATCAGACGAGCATATAAGCCTTCTATTAAGTGCCAGTTGAGCAAACTATGATGTATCCAGTGCATCAATCAAATATCAATCAAACATTCATCATACAATCAGCCAATAATGCTAAGCCTCAAGAAACAATCTTGTTTCCGATGTACAAGTCATGAGCCGGTACAACCAATCAATCATGGGTGAGATTTGACGTAACCGATCAATCAATCAATCACTCAGTCAATGAATAAATGAATGAATGAATCAATCAGGTAATCAGCCAATCAATCAATCAATCAATTAATGAATGAATTAATCAATCACGGGCAAGCACATGTAATCAATCATGCTCCGACAATCACCCAGACACTCACCAAATCAGCTCTCGTTTAAAAAGCACTCCGAGTCCGTAACATGGACGCTCGAGTGTGTCAAACATGCGTAAATAGAGGGACTTTAAATCGCTAAGCACCTATTACCTCGGGTGTATGGAGACTCCAAGTGCTATTACCTACTTTTAATGCCAAAAGAATTAATTATAAGACTCCGGAGCTCGAGTTGTGAAAGCTTTGTTGGTCTTCACATCAGGGAAATGCTGTTTTACTGAGATTTTATGATGGGTATAAAGAGTTAGGTAGTTGTTATTTTGAAATAGAAATGCCGCCTCTGGGTTATTGTTTAATGGAAATGGCCTTCCTGATGAATGGAATGTGAGCCGGATAAATGAATTAAAAATGTCATACTGAGAGCTCATTTTCCCAGTTGGGAATTTTGACTCCCAGTTGAGGTACTTAATCTGATCTTGTTAACTAAGGAAAAAAGGATGATTTTCCTAGATCAGTATGCACAACTGTGAGGTGTTGTGATGCATAAAAAATGTTTTTGACTAATAAACTTGAAATAAAAATGACCTGGGTCATAATAAACGCAAAAGTAGAAAATATTGCGATACAATCTATTTTCCCTTTCTGAATGAAAAAGTGAACGGGTAAACTGAAGGAGAATAAAACAATGAAGATCTGAACATGCTGTATATCAGATCAACAGATGAAATTTGCAAATTCGACGGTGGCGTTCATGTTCTTTTCGATTCTGTCCACATTTACTTTTTTTTGAAAAAATTGGTTTGAAAAAACAAGTTCACAAACAAAATATTTCCGTCATTCTATAATTAAGTACTTTGTAATTATTCCCATCCACACAAAATTTACATCTAACTTCCTCCTCTCAGTATTTCAAAGTACAGAAAGAGCAAAATTGAGCTGATACATCAATTTAATGATGCTAAGTTATCATGTGAGAGGGTTGAGATGTCTGAACCTATTTTGTAGTAAACTGTTAATTTATGTGTCTGAAATCAGGGCTCCTTCGGGGAACTGGGAGATAGTTAAATACTGGTAGTAAAATCCATAGATTTATTTTTCCCTCGGATCACAAAATTCTAATCTAACTTCCTACAGTCAGTATATTTAGCCTCTAATTAAGCAAAAATGAAGTCTTAGAACACCAATATAATGATACTTAGCCATGCATGAGAGGGTTGGGTTGACTGAAGGAATTTTGAAGCAATTCGTTCATTTATTTGCATGTCATCTGAAGTGGGAGATAGTTAAATACTGGGAGTAAACTCCGTAGATTTAATATTTGAAAAGTACCAAAAATGAACTTGTTGAGTTCAAGGTTTTCTAAAATATTGAAATAGCGTTCGGTAAACTAATCAATAATTAATTTAAAGGAAATTAATGGGGTTTTACACTCTCGATGGATATCACTTTCAAGATAGGTACGAAGGAGCTCCTGTCATCTTGTTCTTTTTTTCAGAGGGAACTTAAAAAAAGGAGAATGGGCACAAATCGGATAAAGGGCCCCTAATCAAGCTTTTATACTGACGTGGACCCGAGATCTCATCGAGGAGGGTTTGATCAGAGGGAACTATGAGCGCCTGCTAGATTGCCTCCTCATTCAATAATTTCTAGCAGGAATACTTGAGGCTTTTGTGTACATGACAGACACGGGGAGCTGACTTCCTGCCTGCTGCAGCACCTGACTTTCTGCCTGCTGCAGCACCTAACTTCCTGCTCGATGCAACACCTGCAGCACCTAACTTCCTGCCTGATACAACACCGGCAGCACCTGACTTCCTGCCTGATGCAACACCGGCAGCACCTGACTTCCTGCCTGACGCAGCCACTGCAGAATTTAAATTTGACTGCTGAAAGATTGAAGTAGAATGTATTGGCACAAGAACAGGTCGTCAGTAACGGCCTGCACATAACGCCGGCACCAATTTATCCATTGAGGCTAGTCAACATCTCGAATATTGGAACTGACTTTAGAGTAGGAGGTTATACGTACCTCTTGTTCACGTGTGATGTCTGCTAACCTATTATTTGGTACGCATGTTTTCTACATCGTGATTATGATTCACCATTCTCACAGAACAAATTTTTTGGTTCCTATTTTTGGTGGGCATCTTTCTGCATTGTGATAATGATTTGCCATCCTCATAAACAAATTCTTTGCTTCCTATTTTTGGTATGCATGTTTTCTGTACTTTGATAATGATATACAGTAACAAATACTTATCTCCTCTTTTTTGAAAGAAGAGGTAAATATATTAGAGTATTATCATTACTCATTAGATGTAATATTTTTGGTACGTGAGTTTTCTACTTTGTGATAATGAGTTACCATCTTCATTAACAAATAATTTGCATCCAATTTTTGGATGATTAGTTAAATATTTTAGAGTACCATGTTATTTCATTTGATTTTAGGCAGTAGTCTATCGGTGTTAAGCGCTTTTATTTGCAAAAATTATACATATTTGATACGAGATTCAGTTATTCTTTCTTAGTATAAAATTTTAATTTAAAAATAACTGCATCGTTTGCAAAAAAAGAGCGCTGAGTACAAGGTGTTCCACCTAATAAAATCCATGATGTAAAAAATTACCCCATACGACATCGTGATGTTAGTTTGACTTGGAAAATATTAATTTATTCCTGCGAAAAGAGCTACACTGAACTGAATCACGAGGATGATTAATTTCTCCTCAAGGAAATACACGAGTTGTTTACATTTACTACTCCGTAGTTAATTTTGGTGGAAATACAACTGGCCTCTGTACTCTAATTGGCTTCCCTACACGGCGGCACATCGCCTATTTGTTTCAGCGCGCAATTCCAATGGCCGAGAGTTGACAGGCGAGAGGCTTTGTCTTACATCTCTGGGATGCAGTATTGAACGTTCATTCACGAAGGATGTAGCACCCGAAACCCAAAAATTTATGTAGCTTTGAAATTACGTCACTGGTTGGGCATTGAATTTTGTAGGATTTAGGATTGTTGGTTTGAAAAAACGGTCAGTACTTGCAGGTTTGCGCTGATTCACTTGAAATGCAAGAAAGACCCTTTGCACAAAAATCAATCCAATCGTAGTGCTGGAATTAGATCATTGATTAGTGCATGGGGGATTGAATTACGTAAGATTTAGGATTGTTGGTTTAAAAACAATCGTCAGTACATACAATTTTTTTGGTCGGTCGTTGGTTTCTACGAATAGGGTCCTCTACACATGTGGAGTTCTACGTCAGCGATTCTCACTTCACCATTAAAACAATCAGTTTTTTAGTCCGATTACTTTGGAATTGACAGCTAATGAAAAAACACTCTTCCCAGCATCCATGAATGGAAATCCATTCCAGTTTCCATTCCAATTTTCTACACGGTCATTCAATTTTGATCCGTTGTGAGTTTTAAAATGTTCAGGAATTCATTCAAAGTCATCAGTTATTTTGAATTTTATAAAATAGCGTTTCATGTTAACTTAAAAACCAAGGTAAGGTATAGGGGTGAAGAGCAAAATTTTGAACAATCGTTAGTGTTCAAAGAAAGCTTGTTTTATGGTTTGCAAGAATTTTATTATATTCCTATAGCTTTTATGCGTAATTTTATGCCATAAATAAACTATGCTCCACGTAATTCGTGATACGTACTGTATTTTACATTTTTTTGCGTGGATAGATTCATTCAAAGATTTATATAATATTTGCATATCCCTGCCTTTTAATTTATAATAATCTCTAAACATTTAAAGATTTGTATTTCTATTGAATTCGTTTAACCGTAAATCATAATAAGAACTAAACTTACGAAATAATTTGAGGGAAAATTTTTTGTTGTCGTCGGAAAGAATTTCATGGCCCCCTAATTGTCTCTAGATGGCTTCGATTTTCTTAATTGAAAATAAACGAGCAATTCAATCAGGGACAGTGACCGACGTTAGAGTAATTTCATAGAAGTTTCAGGGTAATGACAATTTCGGGCCCTAAATTATTTTCTTTAAAGCTACAGAGTTTTCTTCGAAAGAGGGACAATCAAAATGATAGAACCAATTTGAAGACTTTTATTGGAACGTGAATCACGAGGTAAACTGGGGAATTCGTTCAAACTTGGGCATAAAAGTCTAATTACAACGACTGAAGCATGCACTAGAACTCTAATCAGTGAAAATCGCAAATTTAGGTGGAAAATTTTCCACTTCCGACCAAAAAATTGAAAACGCAATGACAATCTTGATGCTTGAGCAGTTGACTGATTTTTTTTCTCAGTAAGGCGCTGTATAAAAATATCTCACACCTCCCATGAACTATATCTCAGTAAGGTGCTTTGTGAATATGCCTTTATTTACTTACATTTATGATTATAATATAGATGTATTTAAATACTATGTTTACATTTTTGTAATTTATTTTTAGACTTGAGGGACAGTCCCCTACCCAGCAAAAATGTTCAGCAGTCATTTTATTCTACCATTTGATTTTATCCTTATGTTATCGTAAATCTATGTCCTCATAAAATAATTAGACAATGGGGATACGTAAAATCCAAGGACATAAAATTAATTCGTGCTTTCGGGGTTTAGTTCAAAAATTTATTGACCTGCTAATTTTATTTCCAAGTGTTAGATTGAATATAATGGCCAACGCATTACATCGCCATCAAACCATGGGAAAATTAATTATAGACATAGCGCTTTTATGTTCACAATTACCCGCTTCAATTTCTAAAAGCATGTTCTATTTTCTCTTCAATTTAACACGAAATTGGAAAGTTCACTTTAAATTGAGAATAAAATTGTCAGTTAAAGTTGCTCAGAGCTTAGTCAACAATATAAAACTTATGAAAAATTCATAATAACAATTTATTAAATGGTTTATAACAATAAAATTCATACTAAACAGTTGAACGTAGTATGAGTTGAGTTAAAAATACGTTACGCAATTTTCCGAGCGGGAGAATTTTACGAGCTGGATAAAATTTTTTAACTTTTCAAGAGAACTTAATTGGCCACGCATTGAATCCCACTGTCATTATTCTGTAAGAAATAAATCCCTGTCAAAATTTCCAAGTTATGATTAGAAATAAATCCTTGTCAAAATTTCCAAGTAATAAATTACATGCTGGAGCTAAATAAATTTTCCGACATAAAGGGTAACTATTTTTAACAAGTTGTGTAGGCCTGATACTTTAGTAATTCTCAGAACTAGAAATTGCGATGCAATTTTGAAGACAGATGTCTTTAGAATAAAACTTTGAAGCGTAGTAATGAACTCATGTGAGCTAAAGTTGAGTGCAGTCAACTTTACGTGCAAGCTCAAGCAGTTTAGGTGTGGTGGCATGACTGCTTTTTAAGAATTTTAAGGAAGGACGTTCAAACGATAAACATCATCTTATACATTGGGTTTTCAAACGCCTCATAACTAACTCCAGGACACATCGCTGTGGTCACCTCCAGGCAAGCGGGTTCTCTTCCTTAAAACCAGAGGTGGGGAAGGGGCATTGTCACTAACTCTATTTTCTCAGCATGAAAAAAACGGGTGTGCAGTGTCAAGTATCGAGCATTGTCACTAACTCTATTTTCTCAGCATGAAAAAACGGGTGTGCAGTGTCAAGTATCGAACCAGCGAGTCTCCCACATAGGAACGAGTGCTCGTAACCACTAAGGCTCAGTGACCCAAGCATCTTGTTTTGCTAGAGCTAGTGTTGTGAATATCGTAAGTCCTAATTGACTTGAAGACAATCCGATTAGTGTAGCTAATCGTTTTTATTAGAGAACGGATAAACAGTGGAATTGTAGCTGGTTATTTTGATAGATAATTGGTGTTCAACTGTAGAACTAAATGCTTCGAAGAATTAACAACAATGTCCTTGAATGCAAAGCGGCATTAAAATTACGTATTGACTTCCCGTGTTTTTCAAAACTTGATACGTGAGTAGCTTTACGTTGTAGAATCTTCGCTTTAATAATATTACGAAAACAGCTCTGTTTACGTCACTGCATGCCTCCGCAGAACAGGGGTGCGAACACTGCAACACGTCGTTTTCTAAATTGCGTAACGATGAGTAATTAAAATTGGACTTCACTTCGATTCATTTCAAAATTGCTTCAGTATGTGGATCAGAATATAAAGTCCACAGTGTTAGTCTTCATGTTAGAAAATTTTCCATTAATTTCTATTCTAAAACTACTCGAGGATTTTTGTGTATCTTTTAGGAAAATCAATATTTATGAGCTAAGACAGTATTTCCTGTGAATACACTACTGAGAGTGAGTGTTTTTAATTTAAGAAAAAAGCCCTATAGGAAACTGAAGTTTATACAATTAAGACGGCAGTGAGAAACATCTCTTCTACGAATAGTAAAAACACTGAGGGAATATTCCTTACAGCAAAGGGTTAGTTCAGTAAATATCTTATATCATGTAAGTTATTACATTATATGTACATGTTTTGAAATCAATGATGCCATCAAAACGAACCAAAATAATCAAGGATTACTGTTCTTTATATTTTTGATTTCGGAGATATTTTAAAGGACCATGACGATTTTTCTGCTCTTCTACAAGAAGTTTGTTGGGAAGAAAACGTATCAAATTAAGTCAGAAGTTAAAAATTGAAGATACTTTATGATTTTTTAAGTGTGTTTATCAGATGGTTCATACGCACAGAAATTATACCGTATTTAAAGTATGTAAAGTAAATTTTGCTGACGGTTGTTTCAGATCGAAGATATTGCTGCAATAAAGGCGAAACATGCCGCATGCGGAAGAGTTAAAATTGTGTTTTTTTAAAATAGTAATCATCTGGATGATCATTTAGAGAACGACTGAATTTTGACACTCATCATTCAATTAATTACCTCAATATTTAGAAATTTTTCAAATCCAAGATGTTGTAAAGCATTTAATGTATCAAAGTTTTCGGAAATATACGGTTATTCTTTCTTTTCTTTATTTCTTTCTTGCTAATTTCGAAGAGATTTGATATTTTCGCCTTTACTCTCGTACTTTCAAAGTGGATCCCCAATTTTTCTGAAATCTAAAATTTCCGTTTTAATGCAGAGCTCAGGTGAGCGAGCGAATTAATCAAGCTCACGAGAACTCCTTCTGAGAACCTTCGTCACAGAAAAAAATCGACCTCAATGTTGTTTTTTTGACAGCTCCGATTTTTTTTGCGTTACCGTCACTATTTTGCTGACATTGGCTTTGCTGTGGCGTCATCCCTCAAGAGGAACAAAACTGTAAATCACAATAGCATTTCCCGGGGATTGAGAACATAAACAAGGATCAACTTATCCTAACTTCAGTAGTTTGTAGAAGAGAATTGATCAGTTTTGTTTTTCCATTAGTTTGTCGTTTTATCACAAATATCTCAGGAGCTGCTCTGACATTTTCAATACAGAGTTAATGATAAAGAAACAGTTATGATTTTAGAGAACCTCGTGAGAATTTTTTGCTTGCTTGTTAGTGGTTTTTATCCATTTAAATGTCTAAAGTTCAAATGAGGAACTAAAATATAAAATGAAATGAACATCACTGTAAGTAAGTGAATGAATACACACTAATAAATAGAAATGAAAAAACCACTGGGCTAATAAATATCACTGTCTAGAGCTTAAAGTCTAGTTAAAACTTCAAGATTTTAGCGGCTTAGCGTTCATTAAAATGCTTCTAATGATTCGTAATGTGTTTAAAAAAATAAATAAATAACACAACACTGCAGTACACAACACAACAGAATACGACACTTACGGAATGTTAAGGCACGTATGATGAAACCGGTAAAACTTAATATTTTCACTCATTATTAATTATTAATTAATTAATATTTTCACTCATTCTTTCAGCACTCTGGTTTTATTTCTTCCTTTTCATGCTTCAAATGCTAATTGATCCTTTCAAAACTGTGAAAAATGTGAGAAGTTCGACCCACCGTTACTCATTCGTTCCACGATTCCACCAGTTGAGAATCTATCATGGAAGTACTAAAACGATTTCAAGATCAGTTGAAAATATTTCTCAGAAGCGTTAAAATTAATTAAAGATTAATGAAAAACCAACCTTAGAAGTGTTGATTCGATTTCGTGACCAACTGAAAATGTATCGTGAAGGCATTAAAATTATTCCGATTTTCAGAGTGTAAAAAAATTGAATTACAGAAGGTAAAGACATGACCGAGTGCTATAGTCCTACTACTAATAGTTAAAAAATTGAAATAGCGAGATTAACTATAAGGTGAGAGTTATATCTCGAAAAAAGTACATAGATTCGTTAAATCTTTTTCGTCCATTATTGTTAAATGTTTATCGCGTGTATGTTCGTGTGTGTTCGTAGCTTGAGATGATTTATTAATTTTAGTAGAGATTTGAGGTAAAAATTTAATACACACATGCAGTAAAAAGAACAAACTTGAGCCCCAGAGTTCATTCTTTTACAATTCTAACAGCAAATAGAAATAACCGAAGACCCGGGCTCTGAAATGTCTCAGTATCAATGTTGCAGCACTTTTAGAATCGGTTGAATTTCCTCCAAATCTTGTTTGATTGACACACCAGCGATGGGCCTTGAAATGCTGCAGCTATATTTGAAGGAGCACAAAGACTGGGAGTATTAGGGGATCTGTGACCGTCGGGTTGTTTTTCGTCGATTTTTTGTCGTCGGGTATTTAGAAAAATTTCTGAAAGAGCCTATAAAATTAAAAACCGATGCTATAAGATTGAAAACCGAGCCTATAAGATTGAAAACCGAGTCTATAAGATAGAAAACCGAGCCTATAATATTAAAAACCGAGCCTATAAGATTGAAAACCGAGCTTATAAGATTGAAATTTCTGTGAGTTATAGGCTCGGCTGGGGCGGTGAAGTGTGAGTTCATGTTCTAGCATTTCTAGGAAAAATCATTTTCTAATCCGAACAAATCAACGCATTTCTTCGAGACACAAACAACGCATCTTGCGCGTGTCAGGCAGGATGAGAAATGGGAAATTTGTTTTCGTTAGTGGTGAGCGAAATGTTGGTCGTTCGAAATAGTATTAAATGTGGCTAAAAAGCTCCTATTTGGCTTTTTATCGTTGTTGATAGGGTACTGGTAATTAGTTGACATCTTTGAAAACACTCTTTGTATTTCTGTAAGGATTCATGACATGTTTACTCGTGAGAGACAACACGGAGAAAAGAAATAAACCAATTTAACATTATGGATATATTTGTCACGTGTTTTGCTGTATTAGCAGCCCCATTCAATGAAAAACATTTAAGTTTAAAGTGTTAAAAACTTTAATTTGCCCTATTTAATGAAAAACATTTCGGCTAGAAATGTCAAAAGCTGTCGGATGAATTTCAGTATATTTTGCTGCAGCTTCGTTAGTTAATCAACTTAAGAAAAACATAAGCTTCGGAAGACGGAATTTTAAAGAGCCACTTTTAAGCCCATCAGATTGTGCTTATTTTGGTTCAAAAGTCTGACTAAAACGAGACCAAATTTTTCAGCATCCCGGAAAACGAGTCGAATCCAACATTTCATGTCGTTTGCCTCGTAAGTCTGAGAAGTAAAAAGAAGTCGAGGCTGGATGAAGTCAATGCCTGACGAAAATATTCCATCAGTAGCGTATTGGATCAACTCCTCAAATTTGCCTAACTGATGCTGAAACTGACAAAAGGCGTCGCTGCGGAATTTTTTTTCTGAAGCTCCCAAATTTCGATGCATGTATTACTTGGGAAATGTTTTGCTCTTGGCGGTGTGATATCATGGGACCGCAGCGTGAAAATTGCAATCCGCGACATGTTTTTTTGATGCTTGCATGGCATCTTTCACAGGCGTGACTTGCATGAAACGCCTGCTCAAATGTCGAGGTGCATTGCGTGACAACGCTGCCCATGTGCATAACTTCAATAGTCGCCGACATTTTGGAGTGCAAAAATTATATTAAGATTATGTCTGAGTTCAAAAACGTAGTTCTAATGCAGTTGCAAAAATTTTGATTAGACTTGGAACATTCTTCTATTATCTTATTTTTTGAAGATGGGAATAGTTTTTTGGGAGAGTTGATAAGCCCAGAAGTCTCAACAGCTTAGCAATTGAAATGATTGAAAGCTGGAGCTGAAGCTGAAGACAAACGTGACTGAACTGCTGGAGGTTGCAACGGCGGAAAGCTGCATCATGGAAAGTCAAATGTTCGCTCAATACAGGAAAAAATAAAGGCTATTCTCCTGAATGAACATCTTGTGTTATGGAGATCCCGATCGGGGGTAATATGAGCGTTACATATTGTAAAAAATGAAAAAAATTTTATGAGATGAAAGACCCGTTTTCACTTGAAAGGCTTGAAGCCCGTTGTCGCTTACTGCATAAAAATAATTCTGCAAGTGATAAGTATTATTTGAATTATTATTGAGGAATAGATTAGAATGCGGCAGTAGAAATGAGCCAAGATGTCCATTCTCGGGTTCTCCTCTAGTTTTATGCCGTCAGAGTCCAACCTTAATATCATCGTCACGTCTGATTGTTACTCTTAATCGCAGCTGAAAATCAATTTCCTGCAATTAAAAAATGCTGAAATTTGATCTTCTACTGCACATTGTCATTGATAGGCGTTAAGATTTTCTTAATGCGTAATTTTTATTCATATTTTCAAGCTTGGATCATCATATGAAGCTGCTTTAGGTGTCACATCCATTATTTAGAGCTACAAAGCATCTATTGACATTTTAATGCCATGCAAAAATATGTTTATGAGATACATAAAATATTTATGATGTACATGAAATATTTATGATATACATAAAAAATTTTAATTTACAAACAATATTTATGTCGTACATAAAATATTTATGCTATACATAAAATATTTATGCCACACATAAAATGTGTGTGTCAAGCATAAAATAGTTTTGTTTTACATAAAATACTTATGATATACATAAAATATTTATGCAATGGATAGAAAATTTATGTTATACGTAAAATATTTATGCTATACATAAAATACTTATGATGCACATAAAATATTTGTGATATCCATAAAAGATTTATGTAAAGCATAAAATAGTTTTGTTATATTATCTCAAATCTTATTCCTTTACGTTCCTCAGCACCAAAGTACGACGTACGTATGTATGTTCCAGAGCTCCTCGCCAGGGTTATGCACGTAAAATTTTTCCCCAGACAATTTTTGGGGAAAATTTTATAATGTTTCTCCCAGTCATGCTTAGGTACTGACTCGTACCCAAGTATTGTGCTCTGCGACTCGGAGTGAAATGTTCTACTTGAGTTTTGTTCAAAAAGAATTTCTTGTAATGTTTTTTACAATTTTATATCATCTGTGTAATTTTTTATTATTATACAATTATATTCATTTAGTGCATTTATTATCATTTCATGTCATTTTTATAATTTTTTATCATTTGGATCATTTTTCATCATTTATCATTTTGACATTTTTATCATTTTTTGCAAAAAAACAGTGGCATTCGTTTAATGCCAGTGGCAAAAAACATGAATCAGGAACAAGAAAACCATTTTTGAATAACGCAAATCAAAAACAATTTACAAACCGAATGGAATTATTCCGAAAATTGACTACCTAAATATTACAGTCGCAATGTACTCCTGAGTGTCACAAACAAGATATATTCACACGAGGCTGACATGATATCCGAAATGAATGGAAGACTTCAATCTTTCTTTAGTGGCGCTTGAAAACCCGATAGAATTACGTAAACCGTGGAATGTTCTAGATTCGATTCTTTTAAAATCAAAGCAAACTGTAACTCCGTGAAAATACCGGAAAAATATTCCCTCTAAATTGAATTCGATTATGAGATCATAAATAACTTAATTCAACAAATTCAAATTTAAGGTTTTTAGAGATGGTCAAATAATCGTGCAGTCAGGCATTACTTCAAAATATAACAATAAAAAAAGGATGATAAAAACTACATCACGAAACATTTGAATTTCAAACAATGTGCATTTCTGAACATGAAGTTCAATAGATCCTCTTGTTCCTTTTCTCTACCTTTTTCTTTTGTGAAACCACATTTGGTTTCTACATGGTCGGCAGAGTAGATGTATTTCTGGTCACAACGCACAGATTACGCGATGGGAGTTTAGTTTCAAAGACAAAAAATGACGTCGCCTCGAAGATGAGACCCTCATTTTTTGAGGCAAAAAATACGGCGATGTTTGCGGAACGTGATTTTGGAAGACTACGGGAACGACTTGGGTGAGGTTGAAGGACTAGCAAAAACTCGAAGAACTCTTCGCTTGACAAATAATCGGAGCTTCAAAGTGCCACAGCGGCTCGTCTTGGCCATAAATCTGCAGCGAACTTGGAGCCCGTGGTAACCGTGTCAGATGCAGAGGTTGTGGCGCCAGAAACATCTTCAGTAACGGCCGAATTTTAATGCAAAGGCGTGTGCTACGGCAGAGCTCGAGCGGGATGGGCATTTGGACCGCGGAAGTAAATTGCAAATCAAATAATTTTTTTAAAACCAACCATTTAAATAATTTATTTACCACAAGCGACACAACAGGAGATTGTTTCTCAAGTCTAGTACGCACAATAAACACAATTGAGTGTAGATACTTGTGTATTGAAGCAATGGATCAGCAGTACCGGGAGCAGCGATAGTTGAAGCATTCATTAGTGCTGCCATATCATCAGCAATATTACTTCCACTGAAATCAATACTTTCAGAGTACTAATATTACTTTTAAGAGCTGAATCGGGCTCAAAAGCAGAAGCAACAGTTGAGGATTCTACCACACTGCAGTGTTTTTACTACAAATGCTCTGAGAAACAATATTACTCTCTATTTTATTACTTTTACTTTTTATTACTTCTTTACTACAATATCACTCCCCTCTATTTGAAGTAAGAAAGAAGATGAAATGAAAGAAAGGCCGTAAGAAATAATAATTAAATCCCTCGAGAGCTGATGAGGCCGAGTGCACACGGCCCGACAAAAATGTACAATAATTTGCTACAAATCACATGACACACGTTCCTATTTCCTAACAATTCACGTAATATTCATTCCTACTCGAATGTGATGGATTCATGCACTGGAAATTGTGGAGTTGATGAAGCTTGTATCACAGATACGCTCATCACACACTGCAGGCTGGATTCGGACAGACAGACAGACAGACAGACAGACACCGCTCTTATTATGGTATAGATTTGTTAAGGTTCAGCCGGTTTGCCATTGAATACAACGTAGCGCTGTCTGCTGCGTTGTAGGTGGCGGGAAGTAGTTTTTGAACCATTGTTTATTTCGTTAATGATGGTGGAAGGCAGTTTTTGTACGATTGTTGGTTTTGTCAATGATGGAGGTTAACAGTTTTTGTATCATCGTCATCTGCATCCTCAGTGGCGTTAAGCATTTTTCGGACCGTTGTTTGTTTCATCAATGGTGGAGGTAAGCATTTTTTGTACCATCGTCTTTTGCGTCCTCGGTTGGGGAAAGAAATTTTTTTTACCATCGTCTCCTGCATCGTTGGTGACTGTGTGTGGCTTTTGCACCATATCCTGTTGTATTATTTGTGGTGGTACGCAGCATTTGCACCATTATTGGGATTGGCGATGGTGAGATCTTTTTTTATTATTGTCCGTAGCGTCAATGGTGTCATCAAGCAGTGTCTTGCACCATTGTCACCTGCGTCAATGGTGTCATTAAGCAGTGTCTTGCACCATTGTCACCTGCGTCAATGGTGTCATTAAGCAGTGTCTTGCACCATTGTCACCTGCGTCGATGGTGTCATCAAACAGTGTTTGCACGCACCATTTTCTGTCGTTACATCAGTGGTAAGAAAGTGAACGAAGTGGCGAAGGGTATTTTCTTGCAACGAAATTTATCTATTTGAGACCGCTACATGTTTTATTCGTTATCCTTTGCATTGAAAGAGTTGACATTGGGTTGGAATTTGCTTTGAAAGAATAGTTGGAAGTTGAAAGGTTAATTCAAGCACCATCACGAATTAATCAAAGGGTTCCTTGTGCTGAATTAATTTCTCGGGGAGTTTCATAATTTTCAAATGAAAATTTCAAGCAGCTGCACGTGAATTGCGCCAGAGAATTTTCAATATTTTCGTTTTCAAAACATCGGTAACACTTTTTCTAAGCATTTATTCCCTAATACAGTATCTAAAATACCAATAACACCGTATCGATTGAGGGCTGTATCGTCCCAATATATCTCGAGAGCTCATTGTAGACTTCGGCTACCGTTTCTTTGCTACCAAAACTGCAAATAGAACTGCCCTCGTAGCGCCTATCTTCTCAAGAGCTCGGTTTTGTTTCATGTCTTTCTGGGCAGTTCAGGCTGCTTATATACGGCGAAATGAATTGAGTCTATTTTGAGAATCATAAGAAGGCTCAAGAGTATATTGGGAAACAATGGTGCGCTCAAGAGTAATCATAGGAGTAGCCAAAAGTAAATTAGAAATTAAAGGAGAAGTTATCACTAAAATTTCCTTAGCCTAAACTGAATGCTATTGAATTGAAGTGTGTTTGTATTTTTCTGTCTTATCAACGAGCATAGAATGAACTTTCTCCTTCGAATTCTTCACGTGTTAAAATACAAAGATATCACTAATCCTTTTCCTAAAACAACTGACAAAATTCTATATCTGGCATGACTAGGATGACCCTGAAGCTCAAAAATTAACTGCGTACAAATATCACGGTTTCACTTTTAATCATTTCCGTGTCAATCATAGTAGTAAGCCCTCGCTCAAATGGAGAATTATATTCAAGTCCGAAAATTTAATACGAATTTGTCAAAAAATTCTAATAATCTTAACTGTGTGATAACATTCGTTCTAAAAAAGTAACGTTAACTCTGCTATAGTTTCTGTTACAATAACCGAAGCATTGCATATCCATTAATTTAAACACACCCTCAAAGAAAGTACAAATGATTTTTTTGCTCTAAAACTATTCAATAGAACTGCAGCTCACACCTTTAAACCTCCGGTAGATCGTCCATTTTGCCTCTATCTCTTTTGCGGTGAACATACATACATATGGTGCGCAATATTGACTAGTCATCTAGTATTTTCATTTGCTTGTTGTAAACATTTTGCCTTTATAGTTATCTAACGCTGAGATAACCATTGTATTATTTAAATATTTATATGGTGCGCAATATTAACTAGTCATCTAGTATTTTCATTTGCTTGCTGTAAAGTTTTTGCCTTTATATATATCTAACGCTAAGATAACCAGTATTTCATTTTTTTCTAATTCAATCTGATGTAGTTTAAGTTTTGGATTGATATTTTTTATCAATGAGGCTGTAAATGTTTCATCTATACCTTCAGCCTGACAGATAAGTAATTTTAACAATCATTATAGTGAATTGATAAGTGAGTATTTCGCATTTTTAACACCTAAAAACTCAAAAAATTTTGCAAAGTTGTAAAAGAGATTAGCTTTATCCTAGAATTTGTCACTCTCAGATAACTTTAAATGAGTCACTTTATTGAACATGGAAGTGCTTTTCCAATTCTAATTAATTAGTCACACGAGGCATTTCTGCAGTATTTAATTTACATTAAGGGAGGCCCCATTTTGAACCTCCACATCAGTCAGAGACACTCAAAGAGGACCATCTGATAATATTATCCGATTTCTTTCCTCAAATTCAGTTCCGCATTATATTGGTGAACAAGCGCACAGTTAGTTCCTTTTTGCATTAAAGATGTGCTATTTATTGGAGGGCAAATATGCAGAGTGTCCTAGCCAACAAATCAGAAGTAAAAACTGGAGAGTGAATTAAGTGATAACTTTATCTCATAGCGGCGTAGATGTCTTTCAGGCAAAGTGGCCTAGTTCCGAGTTCAGTTCCTAATTTGTAACTTGGCTGTGAAAAGCCAGTTTGGCAACTCTGCGATGAAAACAACGCCTCCAACTTGAGTGTCCTAAAATTCTGCGTTTTGTGGGTTAGGACACTCTGCATATTTGCCCTCCAATTAGTATACGGTTTTCCCGCGTCTATAACTTCAGTTGTGCGCACTGTGCATCTCGGTAGGTGGGCTCCACCCACAGAGCTCTTTATGTGAGCGTCACTGAGCATGTTAGTCGGAGCGGCACTCTCATGTCAGATAACATTGCAAAAATAGCTCGGACGACCGAATAATTAGTAAATTAACTAATAATATGACCAAATTATTATACACCAAATTATCTAATAATTAATCAACTTAGTTTTTGAAAAATTATCTGTGATATCAGAAAAACTATCTGACGATTTTTTGATTAATTAGCCCATAAAAACTATAAAAGTCAATTATATTATAATTTTGTACTGTTGCCTGACAAAATTTGACCTGCTCATTTGTGAGCCACTGATTTGTATGTTCATGAGCTTAAATCCTTACTTAGGGAAATGTAGAGTGCTTACCTTCTGAAAAAAATTGCCAATAATTTTTCTTTGCTTTTCTTATGAATGTTTTTAGGGATGTTTCTTCTTCTTCTCTTTGAGCTTTGTTCGTGTGTGTGGCTTTGTTAAAAAATCTTGCATTTACTTCCATGACAAACTTGAATGAAAAATTTTTCCTTCCTCTGATGTTTCGAAGTTTTGTTATGAATGATTTCAGGATCGAAACGTTCATCTAAAACATGCTTTTTCTACAATACCTCTGTAAGTTCTCTGCAATAAAGAGTACAGGGTCTTGATGATAAATCCTGTTCTATACCGGGTAAAATACAAATACCGTGTAAAATCCTGTTCTACACCTTGTAAAATAGTAAAATACAAAAATATTCCAAAGTTACAGAGCAAAGTCATGAGCTTAAAAATTAAAAGCCTCTCAAAAATGAAGCTATCAGGAATTAGGATACATAAAAACAATATTTAAAAAAAATCACTTCGCTTACTCTCTTTCGACACTTATTATAAGGGAATACTTTCAGGTTATGATATATTTGTGCCTTCTAGTATTTTTCAGATGAGGTTAAAATATAATTTTTTTCTCGTAAGTACAGCTGTAAATGTTGTAATGTTTGGGGTGACATTAAAATTACATTGGCGGCTGTGAAAATAATTTTTTACGAGGATCTTGTCGTTAACTCCATTAAATAGAGATATTTTTGAATGTAGAGCGATTATTTAGGAGTAAATTGAGCACATTACAGTAAAATTAAGGTGATGCTTATAGTTTCGTCATGACAATGGTAACGCTTTAATTGCAATAAAGTTGAGCATAGTAATTTGGAATGAGCTTAGAAATGAGTTGCTTATAGTGGTAGGAAAGTTATAAGTGAAAAACGTATTTCATTAATTGTAATGGTACTTGCGAGTAGTATTTACATATATGGTCAGATTCCCTATAACTTTTACCTTGCGTAAAGCCATATTCATTCTAGTTCAGCCTTTGTTTTAAATAAAACACAACCTTTCTAAATGAGGCCACCTTTACACTTCTAAAACTTTTAAGTTAAATGAAAACATGTTCATGCAACAACCTCTCCTTTAAATAAGTCATTTTAACTCTGCGATAACCTTCGTTCTTATAAAATCGTTTTTACTCTGCAACAACTTCTGTTATAAATGAAGACATCTTAACTCTATGATAACCTATCGTTCTAATAAAGTCATATTTACTGTGCCATAGATCCCGGAACAAATAAAGTCATTTAAACTTTGTGATCCCCTTTGTTCTAATAAAGTCATGTTTACTTTGCTGCAGTTTTTGTAACAGATGAAGTCATTTCAACTCTGTGATAACCTTCGTTCTAAGAAAGCCATTAGTGTTTTTTTGCGGAACTTTGGAAGCAGCAAAGCACGACTGTCTTTTAGAGCACCTCGAGAATCCAAACACGCCTCAAAGTTGCTCCACATTTATACATAATGAGGTAAGGTACCTGAAGCTCGTGCAGAAGTGGGGGCGCTCAGAATATGACATCCAATCCAACTTTTGCAATTCACCGAGTTTTGTTCCCAAAGCTTTGGCAAATTTTCTACCCTCTTTGCCAAAACATCACCTGAAGTTCAAGTGGACTAAATGTCAGATGCATACTCAATTTAGAACTCAAGAGTTGAGAGAAGCATCAATAAATAAGACATCGAAAAGAACGACCCATTAACCAAAACATCATCTGAACCTTAAGTGGACTAAATGTCTGAAGCACAATCAATTTAAAACTAAAGAGTTGAGGGAAGGAACTCAGAACAACATATTGAAAAGAACGACCCAGTAATAATGGGGGAAATAGTTCGTAGAAGGCCAGAATGTTGTGCTGAGAACAATTGTCTTCATTGTCTGTTCAACATTACCGATCAATTTTTCATGGATTTTTACACATTATAAAGAAAAACATACGCACTTCCAAACACTTTCGATAATTTTTTATTGGATTTTTAAACATTCTAATGAAAAATTTACGCACTTCCCATGTTTCAAAACTTGTTACCTGACACAACACCGTATATTAACCTTTCATGTTGTATTTAAAACTGAAAAGTTTACTCTCACGACTGTGTTTGGTTCAGGCTCATAACTTGTATCATAATGGACGCTATAAATACTTAAAAAATACTTAATAAATAATTGCGCTATAAATAGTTAATAAAACACAATACATCTTTATTTTAAAAGCCTTTTATTTCATGTTTTTTTTTTCTATTTGCGATGGTAGTTCATTCAAGAGGTGAGATGCTTGTTGGTCACATATATGTTAGTTATGTAGGCAAAACTCTTGATAATTGCTACTTATTTCCATTACAAATGCGTCATTGCATCAGTCAACCAAGTCATTATGTCCAATGATGGTTTGAGGCAATTTTAGTTTTCTGGTGAGACAAAATGTGAGTTAATAACGAAGTTTTGGAAAGAACAACTTTTCAAAACTTTTCTTATATGTGAGTTGATTGGTCCTTTCCAGATTTAAGTTTCTCCGCTTTCTTGAGTTGAAACTTCCAGAGAAACATCTAAAAAATTTACTGCAGAATTGTTTCATTTGTTACTTGTGAGTGTGAGTGTTTTCAGCCTTTCGTGTTTTTATTTCATTTTCTCCGTTGAACATTTGCAAGCGCACGAGAATTTGCACTGTCTTTGGTTCAGAATCGCTTCGGACCTGAACTCTGATTTCATCCAACAAAAGAGAAAGCGTTTGATCCGACGGTGTTTGCGGACGACAAACGGACCTTGTTAGTCACTTCTTCCGTTTCCTTGGACTGAACAAACAGGAAAATCCTCCGTAGTATTTCATTTCAACATTTGTTGATTTTCTGAGCGCTAGGCAAGGGCCGAATTTCTCAAGAAAAATGGTCTTTGATGATTTCGTATCGTATTCAGATTTACGAGAGTTCACTCTTATCAGGAAATTCACTCCTAACGCTTAGAATAATTTTTTATGTAAACTGTTGCCATCCTCGATTTCAAGTTGCGAACGAAAAAAATTTTTTAATTCCATTAGTCGGCAAAAAATAGACTGAAATATTTTTCTTCATTCTCGTGGATTGAGGTTATAAAATTTAACTAAACAGTACAGTTGGTTCAAGATTCACTAGATCGTTGACGTTTCATAGAAATGAATTTCATGTTTCAAAGGAAAAAAGCGTCTGCGTAAATACGCATTAGGAATATGGAGTAAATGGCGAGTTTACAGTTGGGAACAGTTGATTTGAATATTGACCTGAATTGATTGTGAACATATAAAAAGTTATTCAAAGTGATGTCAGGACAGCATGTAGCCGTGTTGAAGATGTGTTCTACATCTACTTCAGACTTTGAACATGATAGATTTTGGTTCGATCCCAGCCTGGTACCCGCGGTATTTTCACCTGAACGCAGCTTTTTGATGATGGAAGCAAACGGAGAAGACGAGTAAAGAGTTTGTTTGCCTTTCACTTGCTTTTCATGTAGTAGATTGTTGTAGTGAATCGATCAATAAAAATGATAACAATTTTTACTAAGCCCTTTAATTAGAACTAGATTCCGAGATCGATATTAAAAATTAGTTTTTAACATCATTATATAATTTTTAAGTATTTGTGAAAGAATTTTCAGCCCGTCAATCACTCATTTACTTCACAAAACCAGAATTTGTGGAGGACAGGCTATGGCAATAGAAGCTTATTGAAAACAATTAAAGCAATTGAAAGAACTTAAAAAATTGAGCAGTTAACAAGCTACGTAATTATTAATAAGATATAACTCTCGTCAGAAGATGGTACAGAATTAAGGAAGCTCTTGTGTGTCTATTTTAAGACCAATTCAAACAAAACAATAGCTGAGGAAAAAGCGCGACTTTAATCATTGTTGAAGATCATACGCTTGTTAAGTACTGAATTAAAATATTTGGACAGGAAACACTACACCGGCGCCTATAGTGAGTGATGGTGAGAAAAAGAACTTTTTGGTAACAGTTTCATTTACTTACCCAACGTCACTAAAAACAGAATTTAATTTTATGCTAAAAAAAAAATTATAAATTTAAAAACAGTACACTACACTGTTTATGTACAGAAATTAAATGGTTAAATGCAATACATTACACTGCACTGTTTATGCACGAAAATCACATATTTAAACAAATACAATACAAACACCGTTTATGCACAGAAATCACACATATAAATAGAAAACAATACACTGTTTATACACAAAAATTAAATATTTTAACAAAATACAATACGCCGGCGTCTGTTGTGAGGGAAAGCGAGAAACAATATTTTAGTAATAGTGTCATCTGGAGTCAACAACTGCGTTCCGAAAAAGTTTAATTTTACGTGCAAAGATAAAATATTTAATCAAAATACACTACACCGGCACCGGTAGAGCCTAATGGAGAGAAAAAGGACTTTATGGTAACAAAGTCATCTACTGCCACCAATTGCGTCCAGAAATAAATTTAATTTGACGCACATTCATCATATATTTCAACACAATGTGAATATATTGTATAATATAACACAATACACATATATATTTATCGTATATTTAAACTCAATAGACTAGACTGGCGCCGATAACGCGTGATGAAAAGAAAAAGGAAGATGTGTTTTAAGTGCGTGTCGATTTCAAAGTGCGAACGGAAAACAATTCAATTTCTCTAGTCGACAAACTTAAAGTACTGGACTTTCTTCTCTATACTTACTTTCTCCATATTTACTTTCTCCATATTTACTTTCTCCACACTTACTTTCTCCAAACCTACTTTTCCCACGCTTTCTTTCTCCATACTTACTTTCTCCACACTTACTTTCTCCATACTTACTTTCTCCATACTTCCTTTCTCCATACATACTTTCTCCACACTTACTTTCCCCACACTTACTTTCCCCACACTTACTTTCTCCACACTTACTTTCTCCACACTTACTTTCTCCACACTTACTTTCTCCACACTTACTTTCTCCACACTCACTTTCTCTCTGCTTACTTTCTCTGCGTTCAGAAGCGAGTCTAATTTAGCTCCGAGCACACCGCAACGCACGCGAGCAATGCGCTGCCTGAGCTGCGGAATGACTAATCGAATGCGAGCCTTGCCGCCGGGCTCCGTATTTCGGGACTTCAGAAGATGAAGCGATTAATTTTGGCGAACCCGGAATTTTATCGACTTGACCTTATTGAAGGGAGGAGGAGAGCTGCAGCGCTGGAAATTAGAGACCTTTTCGTGGTATTCTACGTCAAAGAGACTTGAATTCTCGGCATTTGAAATGATGGGCCAGACCTCTGGGCTTTTGCTTTGGTCATCTGGAGGTGAAGAAGGGGGCAAGTCTTCTGAGGTATCCTAAACGGGCGTAAATTTCGGTATCGTATTTCTGTATCGTATATTTCTGTCTCGTAATCACCCACAATTTCAGTTTTACATCAATTTATAATACTGCAGAGAGTACAAGATCCTATTACGACAAAGATTTTTTATTCCAATCAATCAATCAATCAAGCCTGATACATATCTTGTATATTGGTTTTTCAAACGCCTTATAACTAACATCAGGACGCCATGACGGATACCTACGATCAAGCCGGTACCCATTTCCGACTCCTGGGTAGAGTGGGGAATTGTGCCTCAGTTCCTTCTTTTTCCTAACGGAGGGAAATCCCCGCTCGGCGCCGGGAACTGCCGACATCTCCTCCTGAAGGGCGCGTTCTTAAGCACTCGGCTACGGTGACCACACCGTAACAAAGAGTACTGTACGAAATCAGATTGTAGAAGAGAGTACTACACAAGATCTAAGAACAACGGAGAGTACAACACAAGATCAGAGTACAACAGGGTACAACGAAAACTCAGAAAACAACACAGAGAACAGAACGGATCTGAGTGCTACTACTACTACTACTACTACTACTACTACCACTTATACTACTACTACTACTACTACCACTACTACTACAAAGAGCACATGTTTTAAGGCGTGCACACTGCTGCTAGCACGACGAAACGAATGAAAAGCAGGCGTCAATACAGAAAATCTCTCCATGCTGGGAACGAGAGGATTCAAATGAAATGCTGGTTTAATAGATATAATTCAAGATATTGGGGATGATATATATGAATCAGTGTTATTTTCACGCTAAATTGATAACGCTCTTCCCGAGGCAATTGAAAGCTCGTACACGAAACTCCCTATCACTTGCAGAGACACTGCCACCTGCCCCTCTTCTTATTCCTTGCAGAGACACTGCCACCTGCCACGCTTCTTATTCCTTGCAGAGACACTGCCACCTGCCACTCTTCTTATTCCTTGCAGAGACACTGCCACCTGCCACGCTTCTTATTCCTTGCAGAGACACTGCCACCTGCCACTCTTCTTATTCCTTGCAGAGACACTGCCACCTGCCACGCTTNTGCAGAGACACTGCCACCTGCCACTCTTTTTATTCCTTGCAGAGACACTGCCACCTGCCACGCTTCTTATTTCTTGCAGAGACACTGCCACCTGCCACTCTTCTTATTCCTTGCAAGACACTGCCACCTGCCACGCTCCCTGTTCCTTGCAAAGACGACGTGGGCTTCTGGACAAGTCACATGCTGCCACGCTGCCTGAGGACATTTCCGAGCGGATGGCATGTAAGTTCCGGTCACAGCTCGACCCTGAGGCTTGCGATTCCAGCATAGGAACAGAAATCCACTCCTTCAAGTTGTGCTGTTGATGAAAATTGAAAATGAAAAGCTTTTCCTCCACAAGTGCGTGCACTAATATGAAGCTTGGGGTATAAAGTAACATTACCATTAACAAAGTGCTTGAGGTATAGAGTAAGGTGTGCACTTCCACTAACAAAGTGAAGTGTCTGCAAAAAAGTGATGGTTGCGTTACCCAAAAATGACGAGTAGCGATTCAGTATTTGTTTGTTTTCTGTAATTTGGCCTGTGCCTTATTTGACACGAGTTGGATGGAAGGGTTAAGGGGTGTCCTCGACGGCGGGGTAGAATTACGTAAGTCATCTTGCTGTGGCCACGCTCCAAGCAAATCGAGTTGAGTTATGTTTTTTTCGGGACAATGTTACAATCGATGTTTTCTTGGGTTGTCGTGTAAGCGCTTGGTCCTGATTTTCGGATATTGGTTATGGGTTCTGTCTAAGTGTGCGCCTCTACGAGGGAACTATATTTCAAAAATTTCAGATCGTGACTTCCGTGGTGTTTTTATTTTTCCTCCCATAAAATGTAACCAACCGTTATGACGTGCCGTAATCCCTCATTAACGTAAAAATGAGTAATTAATAGCATGAACGTCTAAAGTAGTTATTTAAGCGGAACAATTAAAGATTTACACTAAACGAAAGATTTAATTTACGAAAAAACACGGGGATATCTTTACAGCAACACTTCACGCACGACAAAAGATGAAAACTTCTCCAGAAAAAGTTCTTGCGACGTCTGTAAGCTTGAAGCGTCCGAACGCAGGAAATAACAGCTGTTACTGTCAGAGCGGCTGCCTCTATAAATCGCCCCTGCCAATTCTAGTCACTGAGTGACGTGCAATTTCCGCTGGGGTCTAGCGAGGGCCGAAAATTAGTCAGAAGCTCGAAAAAATGTCAAAGAGTTCGAAGAGCTGTTTGCCCTGGCTGTGTAGACACGTGCCACGGTAGAAGAAAGAAGGTAAGGTCATTTCTATGAGGAGATATTACGCCTCCTCTCGTCCGGCTAGCCAATAGAAAGGCTTCATTTCAAACACACTGGATGACGTCACCATTGCGACATGCCGTTAGGCCAATAGTGGTGCCAGATTTTGGGCTAGCAGTGTTGTCAGATGCAATATGAGTGCTGCAATTGGTTCGTTGCCATGACGTCACCATTGCGACATGCAGTTAGGCCAATAGTGGTGCCAGATTTTGGGCTAGCAGTGTTGCCAGATGTAATCTGAGTGCTGCTACTGGTTCGATGACATGACGTCACCATTGTGTCACGGTCGGCGAAAAAACGACTAGTTTGACACTACCTCATTTATTTTACCGTGACACGTGCTTTGAGTGCTGGATGTTGGTGGAGGTGTGAGGTGGCGCTCCGACTTGAGGTACGCCTGCTGCGAGATTGATTGTGTTGCGTTGCATCGTTTGAGGTATTTATGAGACGATAAGTTGTGCAGCAGGTTAGGGTGTAATAGACGAGACTTGCGTACTAAGTTATGGGGTAACTTATGAGAGGATTGATCATGCAGCAGAGTAGGGTTGTTTCGTAAATTGTGTTGAAGAGCGAATGGGTTGTGCCGTGAGTTATGGGGTAATTTATGAGACAATGAATTGTGCAGCAGGTTAAGGGATCGATTGATGAAAGGACGGAGTTATGGTGTAATTGATGGCACAATGCGTTGTACGCCAGGTAATAGTTTAATTGCGTAGAAATTCTGCTGTATTCCGGGTTGTGGTGTGGTTGATGAGACAACGGGTTGTGTTGTAGGTTGTGGTGTGGTTGATGAGACAACGGGTTGTGTTGTAGGTTGTGGTGTGGTTGATGACAAAACGGGTTGTGTTGTAGGTTGTGGTGTGGTTGATGATACAACGGGTTGTGTTGTAGGTTGTGGTGTGGTTGATGAGACAAC